>KN476047.1:0-10477 GCA_000787095.1 Periophthalmodon schlosseri
CTCTCTCCTCCCTCTCTCTTTCTCTCCTGTCAGCAGATGTTTACAGACACAGTAGCACCGACTCCATTCATCCCATCGCTCGGGTTCAAGTCTCCCCTCGGGCTGTTGCTATGGAAATAACCCTGCCATTCGCTCACTCATCTTTGATTAATCTTTTTTTTTTTTCTTTTTTTTGTTTGCTTTTTTCTGTCGTTCTCTTTATGTGCGACCTCATCATGGGAACAATTCATTTCCAAAACAAACAAAACACAATAACACAATTTTACAATAATATTACTTTTACAATAATGAAAAATGCTTCGTCCTCATGCAGATCTACCGTTTACCCTTTTTTTCTCGCCTCTTGCTAAATTGCGCTGCGTAGTGTTGAGCTACGGCAACCCACTGGGGCCAATTAGGACGCCAGCAGAGCCAGGAAGTGCAGAGCAGATGCTTTTGCCACTATTTATTAAAATTCAATCTGCGGGGGCTCCTCCAACAGCTCGTTAAACCCGCGTTAATCTAATTAGCTCACACTTGCCACTGTTTCCACCACATTACCAAATACAAGTGTCTCCGCGTCGCTATTTAGCCTGATTAAGTAGGTCTGGAGCCGCTGTCAGTCATGTGGGGACGGGCTTTGGGCCGCGGTGCGAACGGAAGTGTCCAGAGTGTAGTCAGAGGCGTTATGTAATACGGAGATGATTGGAGATTGCTGTTCGCGGCGGATGCTAATGGCGCTATTTAGCCTCCCGCGAAGACGCTCTGATTGAGTGAGACGTGAGCGCGGAACGAGACAATGGGGATTATTTATACGGACTGACAAATAACATTTATCAGACGCGCCGTAAAATACGACAGCGCGCAAGAAATACTGTACAGGTCAGATATTTTCGAGGCGCTCAGTTGGTGGAGCGTTTGTCCACGGAGCCGGAAGGTTGGTGGTTCGAATCGCGCTTTCGAGAATGTGTGTGTAAAGCGTTATATAAAAATCTGACCTTTTACTATTTACCAAAATATACCTTGAGTTTGCTAAAGGGAAAGAAGTAGCACATGTATAGGTTTGGACGTGCCATGTGACCTTCTTGTCTCCATGGAGATGTTATTTCTTTGCCTGAAATGTTCCACAGTGTGACATTTAACCGTTTTATCTCCACGGACAAGCGGGTGACGTCACAAGTCCAAGTTACAAGTGAGATCTGTGGAGCGTGCAGGTTTTTCGGTGTATATTTGAGTCCTAAACACAGACTTATCCTCCTGAGACGAGACCTGTGTCCTCATATGTGGACAACACATTTTGGGTCGTCTAGGCCACAATACTGTTTTTTTCTCTCCAAGGTCCTGGTGTCACATCTGAGGTCATTAAACTGCCGCTTAGTGACGACAGAAGAGTTTAACACATTATAGTTTAGATTCAAGATGGACTTTGTTAAAGGCTCATGTCTTCACCTGTGAGAAGCTCTTCACATGAGACACATTGTTCCATGAGGCACAATTCTTGTTTCTCATTTTGTTTTTACTCAGGAACAATGTTGCTGTGACCAGACACTTAAATAGTTTTTGCAAATCATTATTTAAATGTGACTTTATTGTTTCTATCAAAATGATTAAAACGTACAACGAACGTCCTCATACGTGGACGTCATTTTTCTCATAATGTAAAAAGATAATTCTTTGTTTTTACTCATCAGCTCCAGTCAGACCAAAGAACAAAGAGAAAAAAATAATAAAGCCATGAAGAGTTCAGGTCTCAGGAGGTTAAAAGTGGAGATAAATGTACTTAATGACATACTGTGGAAAATTCCAGGCAAAGCAATATCATCTCCATAGAGACAAACAGGTGACAGACTCTTATACCAAGTCTCCTCCATCAACGCGTACTTCACATATCAGTAGTAGTAGTAGTAGTAGTAGTAGTAGTAGTAGTAGTAGTAGCAGAATGTGTTGCAAATATGGACTTTTTAAGTGCAGTGAATGACTTTAAAGAGCACAGTTTGCCTACATCATAAGGACACTGTATATTTGTGATAGTTACAGACTTGGGTTTGATACAGGACCATGTCTGTCCTCCCTTAAAATGACCTGAATTCATCATTTTAATCTGGATTCTTGTAGTTTTCCACAGATGAGATTTAACTCCACATGTGACGTACGACATGTTGAACGCTCACATTTTTATACGGCGCTTTTCCACCTTCAAGTCGCTCAAAGCGCTTTACGTCAAGGAACCACTCACTTGTTCACACACACAGACACTGGGGGCGAGGCGGGTTAAGTGTCTTGCCCAAGGACACGACGACAGCATTCGTCTGTGGGAGCTGGAATCGCGCCGCCGACCTGTGAGTCAGTGGGTCTGACCGCTCAACCAACCATGTTTATGTCGAGGGCGGGATTCAAACGCGGGTTCTGACGCTCAACCAACCATGTTTATGTCGAGGGCGGGATTCAAACGCTCTACCAACTGAGCCACTGTCGCCAATATTTTACGGGTTTCAAGCCGTATCAGACAGTTTACAAAATGATTTCGCTCAGAATAAGAAAATAAACCGTGCATTTAGTCCGAACGTAGTTTTCTTACCTCATTTGCAAATTATTGGACTTGAAAAAAGGCGCACGACTGCAAAAACAGATAAGTTCATTTTGCAAATTTGCCAAAAATATCGTCAGTGAAAGTCATGTTCAGTGGATTTTATCAAAAAGGACAGAATAATATTTTGATCGCACTAAAATACACTTGGCTTTCGAAAATACATTTGTCCACAGAGTAAACTGCGAACCTTTGATGATTTGAAATTCTTAAGGTTTTTTTGAACACGAACCCTGAAACATGGCACAAATATCTTGAGGTACACCAAGAAAACAAACTGGCAAAACTTCTGAACTGCAGCTAAATGTTCGGATTTGAAGTAATTTGAACTTGAATGATATTTTTCGCCGTACGGACTCGCGTAGGCACCACAAGCTGCTTTCATCTCCTCTTCTCTTCCGGTTCATTATTGTTGTGGCAGGGCTGCGACTTCACGAGAGCCGCTCTGGGCTGGATTCACACGGATCTTTGCGGTGACTTTGACATGTTGAGGCGTTCATTGCTTACAGATGGCGGCTCCGACATGGACAGTAATGGCTTCCAGATGAACGAGAGAGCGGTATATATTCCGAGACGTATATTTCAAACAGCCGGACGTCAACCTGAGCCGCGGGACGGAAACGCTCCGAGACGGGGAGAAGGCGGGACTCGGGAGATGCAATGGAGAGAAATGGGTTCGGAAGATTTGACCTCGAAGTTGATAGAATGTTTGATTGAGATTCTGAAAACATGAAATTATTTTGAAGTTTTTCAGTATGAGTGTTACTCGGTGAATGAAGTACTGAAGTAGTTTTGTTACTGAAGTAAAAGTACAGATACAGAGGAGCAAAGTTACTCAAGTAAAAGTAAAAGTATCACATGAAAAAATCTACTTAAGTACCCGTTTAAAATGTACTTTAAAGCTGAACTTCACCTGCTTGACTCCACGTAGATGTTATTGTTTTTTCATGGAATGTTCAGCAGTACGGCATTTCATTTCATCATCTCCATGGAGACAGGCAGACCACATCACCAGGCCAAGTTACAGGTCAGATCTGTGGAGAAGTGGGCCCCGCTCACAGTAAGAATGCACGTCTTTGCGGTAGGTATATTTGTTTAATGCCACACTGTGGAACATCCCAGGCAAAGCAATGACATCACCATGAGACAAGCAGATGGTCGACCCTCCACCAGAGAAGTTACACAGTGCACCTTTAAGATTAAAAAGTTAAAGTATTTCACACAATTGTAGTTCATTTGTCAGTTTCAATTTTTTTTTATTTTTTTTTATGAATTTTGTGTGTTTATTTTTGTTTTGCTCAAAGCCAAAGCTTGAACTCGAAAACTTTAGTCAGGATTTTACCACGAACATGGTAAAAATGACCCCTCAAATCATACGAAAAGTACTTTTTACTTTTTAGTTCTGTTCAAAAATGTAGTGGAGTAGAAAGTACAGATACTGCTCTTTAATGTAGTGAAGTAAAAATAAAAAGTACCACTGTAAAACGTACTCAAGTAAAGCACAGATACCTAAAAATTCTACTTAAGTACGGTACTTTACTACTTGTACTTCGCTACCTTCCAGCACTGGTATTACTACGACACTGTCTTGTAATGTATTTGAGTAAAACTGGACCAATTTACTATGAAAAATACCAAAAATGCTGCGGCCTGTATTGAATAAAAACGATTGATTTTGTGTTTATAGATACATCAGCTTTACATTGTTAGAAATGACCTTTATATAAACAGCACGAAATCCACATTAACAAACAAATTAAACAGTCTGACTCTTCCGTCGGGAACAGACGGATTTGCGACGCCGCCGAATACAACTGTTGTGTTTGAGCGTGTCAGCTACAACGGCTCCATATTTTTCCAAACATCCTCTTTCCAGCTGGTCTCCGTGGTGATATTATCGCTTTGACAGATAACGCCAATAACGTGTAGCGTTCTGAGCACTTATCCGTCTCTTTGGAAACACGCGCGAGACGTCAGATCTGGAGAGAGCTCGTAGTAGGGATTCATGGTTTTCATTATAATTCTGAGCTATCAAACATGTCTGATGAGGAAACGTTTAATGCCATACCACGGAACGTTCCAGCCAAGTCAAGAACACGCCAGCGAAGTTACGCAGTCCACCTTTAAAGACCGCGTCAAATTAGACTGGTTTTGTTAGTTTATGGCAAAGAGAGTATCTGAAAAGAGCAGTTTGAAAGCGGATAAGCCCTGCGGACATAAACATATGAACACAGAGATAAAACATACATTACATCTACATTTGAGGTCTTATCTCCTGCATCTCCAGCTGTCTCCCTCCGTCTCCGACAGCTTTGTTTACCCTTCCGCGCGGTTGCCAACACTGTGTCCACAGCATTATACAGGTGCTCCAATGCAAACCAGTGTGTGTAAATAACTCCATGTATGTGAGGGAAGCACAGGGAGAGTAATCCCCGACATCCATGCAGCGTGTTCCACCAGAGAATGTGTACGGAAACATTAATGCGCTCTCCGGGCAGTATGCTTCTCCTCGTTCGTCATCGCTGGAGTCGCGCTGGAAAATATGAGTCGAAAGGTGCGCTACGTAATATTTTGGCGGAGGATCCCATCTGCCCTGGGACAGACTGACGGAAGCGAGGCTGAGAATCTGCGTCAGTGGCCCCTCCGACCATCACCGACTTTCACTCACACACCACATTCATACAAGGTGATGTGGGTGAAGTGTCTTGCCTAAGGACACAAGTGCAGTTTTTGCAACAGAAAAGAAGAAGCAATAGAAACACCTGTAAGTGAATTAAATTAAGGTCACTTTAATGCCACACTGTGGAATGTTTCAGGCAAAATAATAACATCTCCATGGAGACAATCATGTGGAGGACTCTCCACCAGAAAAGTTACATAGTGCAGCCTGCTATACTAGTACGTACCAGTATGTACCAGTATGTACCAATGTGTACCAGCGTGTACCAGCGTGTACCAGCGTGTGCCAGTGTGTGCCAGTGTGTACCAATGTGTGCCAGTGTGTACCAATGTGTGCCAGCGTGTACCAGTGTGTACCAATGTGTGCCAGCGTGTACCAGTGTGTACCAATGTGTGCCAATGTGTGCCAGCGTGTACCAGTGTGTACCAGTGTGTACCAATGTGTACCAGCGTGTACCAGCGTGTACCAGCGTGTACCAGTATGTGCCAGTATGTGCTAGTTTGTACAATAAGGCAAATACAAACTGCTGTGTCTGGTCTCCTGTTTTAATGTGATCTGTGGATTTATATTGCACTGTACAAGATCAACGCTGACAGAAATACGGCCTTTCTGACCACCGCCCCTCACTCATTCACAAACCGCATTCATACAAGACGGTCAAGTGTCTTGCCCAAGGACTCAGTGTGAGTGTAAAGCAAAGTCTGGCACAGATCTTCCTTTAGATGAGTCGGCTTCATACACACTATAATAAACATATAGCAAATAAACGTATAATAAACGTTCTTATTGTTCTTTGAGGTAACGTGGATCGTACCTTTGCTGTCGCTGGTGTAACTGCTGGGTCCAGACGGGTTGATGTGGCACAGTAAGAGGACAGATATTTTCGTTGTTCCGCTCGGTCTTGGGGATTTCACTTAAGGCCCGAGTTAAAGCTGGTGGTGAAAATGGCAGAAAAATTATATATGTCCTCTTGAAACGACATTATTCTGTGTGGCGCGGCTCTAACCACCGGATTGATCTATTTATACTCCCACAAAGACTGGAGCGAGTGCAGCTGCTTCTGCTCAAGAGCCGCTGACGACTGAAGGGCTCAAGAATACAAAGATTATCATTAAGGGCTTTTATGGTTTTTGTCCATCGAAACATCGTCTGAAACAACACTGGAATAGGGACGAGCGATACGACTGTTTTTCCCTCGTATTAATCACATTTTTTATTTAAATTTAGCAAAAACAGCTAATAATGTCTTTCGATATCATATTCCGCAAGGTAAACGTTACAACTTTTCTTGCCAGTTCACCCAAAATCTAGCCCGGCCAAGTTGTACCAAAGTGCTTCACGAACAGAAAAACAAAACATAAAAACAACAACCAGACATTTGCAACAACAAGACAACAGTAAAACAGCGGCACTAGTTAAAGCCAGATCATAGAGGTGAGTCTTTAATAGAATTTTAAAACGATCAGAAGATGTGGCGTTGTTTACGTGGATCGGGAGCTCGTTCCAAAGCTTCGGGGCTGTGACGGAGAAGGGATGGTTTGGTTTGGAGACGGGATGATGGAACCCTCAGTAAGTGTGAGTGTGAGGTTGATCTGAGGAAGGAACCAGAAGATCAGACGGGCAACCTGGAGCAGCGTCATTAAGAGCTTTAAAAACATACAGTAAAATTTTAAAATCTATTCTAAACTTGAGCTAAAACTGAGGTGATGTCGTGTCTCTTTTTAGTACCATTTTGGACAAGCTGTAATCTCCTGATTCTGGTGTTTGGGAGGTCCACATATAAAGACCTGCAGAAGCCCAACCTCTGGTTATGAAAGCATGGTTCAGTGTTTCCAAGTCTTTGTGAGACAGGGTTGGTTTTATTTAGCTATGGCACGGAGTTGTAATAACATTGCTTTGTTTTTCAAAATTTAGGGAGGAGTCAAGATAAAAACCAAGATTTCAGACTGAACTATCTAGTCCTATTTCTTCAAAACCACATGCTTTGACTGAGGACTGGGTGTAGACCTCGCGATTAAAAAGACCTAAACTGATTTTTAAAATTATAGGGGTAAGGGCGGTAACAAAAACCCAAGATGGAAAAATGGTAAAGTAAGAAGTAATTTAATGAACAAGGCTGTAAAAGGGTAAACAAAACAAAAAGGATCTAAAATATTTAAACAGAAGGTACTTGCAAAGTCTTTAACAAAAGAGCAACAAAGGTAAAGTTTAAATAAGAAACTAATTACTACAATAACGTAACAAAATCTTGACAAACACAGAGTCAGTGCTGACAGTCGAGCGTCTCAACAAACAAAGTCACTTCCACATGAAGTGACATGACAAAAGAGACACATACAAACATGGCAGACTGACCACGGAGGCCAGCAGCCCCCAACAGGTCTCCTCAATCTTCTTAAATGGAGGGAGGCGGCTGCAGGTGAGACACATGATTGGCCCAGGCTGGGAAACAGTCCTCCAATCGTCAGCAAGGCCTCACACAGCCAGGGTTTCATGGGGAAAGGGACAGATTCAGGGACACACGCGAAACATAATCGGCAAACACTGACAATGAAAAGAACTTAAGGTTTAGGGCTGTAACACTTATATGTCATGGTTTTATTTAGGACCCAAAAGCAGCACGCAACCGGTAAGTAGTTTAACTTATTGTCCAGGCTGGTCAGGTAAATGTGGTATGAGGCAGGGGTCCAGAGGTGCAGGTAGGTATCGAGGTGGCAAGGCAGGCGAGGAGGCAGGTCTGAGGCAGGCAGGTTGGGGACAGGCAGACAGCTTCCAAAAATAACAACAGAAGCACCTGGACACAGGACAAAACTATTGTAGTGCAAAAACTCTGAAAAAGTGAACTTGTCTTGTGGAAAAACGCATCTACAAACCGGAGAAGTATCAACGACGAACTGGTGAGGAGTGGGTGAAAAAAACGGGCGTGTTATACTGCAGGTAACGAGGGAAATGGGTCCAGGTCAGATAAGCCGACGCCCAGGTGGGAGGAGACACGGACAACACAGAAGGGAGGCGGAGACAAGAGGGAGAACGGCAGAAGGGAGGATCCTGGAATTATCTCCATCTCGATTAAAATTGGTCCTAAATTGGCAGTAGGTGCTATCAGAAGGAAGGGCTTTTTATACACGAAGAATTAAAGACACATTATGTAACTTTTATGGCTCTGCGTAATAATTAAACAACAAACAATGAAGCTGTATTTCTGTAACATACCCATAATGTTCATGTTTGTATTTTGTTAGTTTTTTATTCTATGAAAATGACTCCACTGTCGACGTCCACCACTGCCGTACTCTACTTCCTTTACTTCACCAAATCTCTGACTTTTTAATTTCTCCGCTGTCAACCTAATCTTTGTAAGTCTTTTTAACGTCCCCTCAGAAGATTATCCTTAAACATTTGAAAGAATAAATCATAACTGTGGTCCTATTACAGTGTCTTGTTAAATCTATTTTTACTACGTTCCCTCGGTTCCTTCTGATCAAAGCCTCCCTTTTGCTTAATTCAAGTCTCGTTTGTGACAAAGAGCTTCAGAGTTGAGCTTGTTCCTGTTTTTTTTAAGATTATTGCTCTGCTAAACTTCACCATGCATTTGTTATTCGCACTTTCAAACGCGGACGACATGACGTGCAAATGAAGCCAGCTTTGAGCGCTGATGGAAGGATACTTTGAAAACGTGTTTAGTTATTGAGTACTGTAGTAACCGGCTCCATCGACTCTGGCTCCGATTCACTTAACATTAGAAAACTGTGGCCTCGTCGTTTTGGTCTTAAAACGTTCGGATTAACCCGCTCTACGTGATCCTGGTGTTTTTATTTCGCTATTGTGTCCATAACTCAAGATATGAACATTAATAAGAGACGAATCAGGCGCCTTCTTTCCCCGAGGCCGCTCCCGCTAGCGTTAGCAACAGGTTTGATTGACAGCGTTGCTAAGCGCCCGCACCGCTGGTTTGGCAGGGGGCGTTACTTTTAACAGCCTCGCTCTGGATTGGCTCTTTGGTCGCTATGATACTCGCGGTCAGAGTTTCTTATAAGGAACTCGGCTCCAAATTCGCCGCTATATCTGCTCTAGCCTCAGTGAGCTTCATTTGACTGGAGCCGAACGCCACGGGTGACGTCACACTCGCTCAGTCCACTTCTTTATACAGTCTATGGTTGTAACGTATTCTGATACACGGCCCAATCAGAGAACTGTAGAGTTCTGAATACTTGGAATACTTTTAAATGGTAAACGGTAACATTTTTATACAGCACCTTTCCACCTTCAAGTCACTCAAACTGCCAACCTTTGGATAAGTGGACAAACGCTCTACAAACTGAGCCACCGTCTCTCTGTACTGAGTCACTTCCCAACACTGGCTTTGAATCGCTCTAAAAACGCTAATAGTTGCGGTGTATTTAATCTTATGAAGTATGTGGCGACCGTAGAGACTGTACTGAGCAGAAAAACACGAGGTCGCTGATCTCACTCTGATCTACACAGAGTTCGGAGGTTCATTTTGTGATCCTGTCGCTACGGCGATGCCTATCGGCTCGTCCGCCTGATGGATTTGTGCTCCGTGTCACAGCAGAGGCCGTTTGTGTCACTGAAGTACAGCCGGGATGTTCTTGTCCTGTAAAGACGCTCTGTTTGTGCGTTTCGTCTTTAAAAGTTCCCTCTCATCTAACTGACCGACTCTGTGATAATATGTTCTGTCACTAAAGTAGTTTTCAGAATAAAGATATGTTTTAGTCAGTAGTCAGTGTTGGGAAGTAACTAAATACATGTACCAAAAATACACATTCTGAATACTAATTTTGAGTAACTAATTAGTCATAAATTAATGACGACAAACAGTGCGACAAAACTCAAGCTGTCATGTTTTTTTCACTATAACAAAATGAAACTCGGTGTAAAAGTATTCAGAGTATTCAGAACACAGTACTCTGATTGGACCATGTTATAGAATATGTTACAAAATACATTTTAAAGCAGGTAGGGCTAGTAATAGTAGTAGTAGTACTGCATTATTCAAGCCTGTGATGTGTATCTCTGTAGTTGTAGTAGTAGTAATAGTAGTAGTAGTAGTACTGCACCATTACCAGGTAGGGCTTGTCTGCACTATTCAGGCCTGAGCTGAATACACCTGATGCTCTATAGTAGTAGTAGTAGTAGTAGTAGTAGTACTGCATTATTCAGACCTGAGCTGTGTATCTCTGTAGTAGTAGTAGTAGTAGTAGCAGTAGTAG
>KN476047.1:14360-24940 GCA_000787095.1 Periophthalmodon schlosseri
TCCCCTGGCCGTTGGCGGTGCGATTGCAGCTTGTGACCAGGTTATTATTATGATTTTTTTTTTTTTTGTCATTAAAGTTTTTTATTAAATTTCATTTTAAGAGCAAAAATGAAACAAAAAATATGACAACAAACCACATTAATAAAGCAGTCTTTGCAATATCACATTACAGCCAATTCCGCAGAACTTTTACTCCCCACATATGACAAAAAATGAGTCCGTATCCTGTTGGTTTTGTCCTGGGTGTTGTGCATATCATTATGAATGTTGATAGGTTTCAGTTTCCTATTGTCCATCAGTTTCAGAATGAGGAGAAATTAGGACCGTTTTCATAGCAATTACCAGTTTGAAACTAAATCTTATATCTTTTGAACAGGAAAAACCCATTGGAGGAATTTTAATTGTTCAAGATATATAGATACATAGCTCCATTTTTCATAATTCTGAAACCTAAATTTTAGTACTGATAGGAATTTTAGGAATTTCAATCACCCCACCACCAAATACAACACAGATCAATTCAATTCAATTTATTTCTCACAGAGGTAACTGTTATATAAGGCACATACAGACACACACACGTAGCATAAACACACGCACATTTACACACTGAAGCTTCTCCATCACCGCTGTGCAAGACAAACTATTTGATAACTTGGCAGATAGTTATTTTTTACTTTATTTCTTTTCTTTCTTTTGCCACATACCATTCTCCCTCAATCAGGGCTGCCCAAACTCTTTTCACCGAGGGCCATATCTTGAAAAATATTCGATACGGAGGGCCACAGACCAGTGGTCAGTACAGTGGATAATCAGATGGTGCATTTAACATAGTTTTGACATCATAAATAAGGCTTGAAACATTAATTTTAGGTCTGTATGACAATGCAGTGTGATGTTATTTAGGTTATAGTGGTAGGATTTACTCAAATTTGCCATAAAAGTACTGATCATGATCAATTGGGCCAGTTCAACTGAAGGCCTGAGGGCCAATAAAAATTGGTCTGAGGGCTGCATTTGGCCCCCGGGCCACAGTTTGGACACCCCTGCCCTAAATCCTTCTAACTCATGAGCGATGTTACACACTGATCATTTACGTGGCAGCTTTTGTCATGTGTCCATTATTGATTTGTAACCACTCTCCATCGTCTGGTACAGTATGTCTGTGTATTCCTTGTTGACCACTTAACATGGGAAATATGTGTGTTAGCATGGCCAGCTGTCTTTCAGGATTCAAGGATTCAGGATTCAAGGATTCAAGGATTTATTGTCATTGTCAGAAGTAGCAAAGAAATGACCTTTGTAAACACATTCACCGTTGAGGTACTTAGAGCAGTAACACAACAGGACATAAAGGCAGAGGCAGATACAGCAGTATAAGGTGACGATGGGTTTGTTGCTTCAGTGCAGAGTCCGGTTCACGGTCACGGCAGGTGTTACGGCAGGTGTTATTACAGGTGATGTGACAGGTGACATGGCAGGTGTTACGGCAGGTGTGGGGAGTTGGCGGGTGAGGGAGAGGGGGACAGCGTCGTTGCGGAGTCCGACTGCCTGGGCGTAGAGTCTGGTTACCCATTCTACTTTATTTCATCTCAAGTTTATTTCCAATTTAAACTCCACTTTACCGCTCTTTTGTTTCAATACTACATCCCTTTAAAATACAAAACTTGCCCTTTAAGTTTTTCTTCTAAAGCACATACACACATTTGAGTTCATTTTGCCGTACCCCTCTCGACATTTGCGTAACCTTTTACCCGCAAACGTTTCCGTAAACATCCCTCCGACCCCTGTACATCACTGTATATTTACTATGCCATTATATTTTGTATTAGGCCCGTCTGCAACGGTGGAAATTGGATTGTTTTTGGTGCAGTTCTAGCAGCCATGAAATCAGGTTAAATGATGTTGCGCGGATGCTAATAGCTACATCAACATCCCTTCTTCTGCTGTGGCGCTTATCTGCCCCTCCCCTCGCGTTTTCCTCCTCACTCTATTTCTCCCTTGATGCCCTCTCTCCTCGGCAAAGAAGGCAATTTCCATATAGAATCACAACCGGGATCAGGTGACCGGGAATTGACTCTGTATCGCGGAAAAATGAAAGACTGTTTGTGTGTGTTGGATGTTGAGGGTAACGCGGTTTGGCTTCTCCGAAAATGTCCTGAGATTGCTGCGCGTTATTGTTGACAAACCGAGTTGCTGCATCTTATGAAAAAAGAACATAGATTGGATCGGATTTGACAGTGTCTCTGAGAAGTGGAAATGATTTGGTTGGAGGATGTGGATTGTGGATTATAGTTCTTTAGATTTCTATGCTAATCTCACTATGGACTTCAGTTCATTCGTCACTGTTAACACGGTTTTGGGAAGTGTTGGGAATTTATACTTTGAAAATGCCTTTAGTTACAGAATACAAAACAATAAGATGTATTTTGAAATATATTCCATTACATGTTCCAATCAGAGTACTGTATTTTTCCGTTAAGTTGCATTATGAAAAAAACATAACCGTCATCACTTGTTTTGCATTTATTTATCACAAAAAAATAAATAAATAAATCCACCACTAGCTTTTTCTATTTTTCTTACTAATACAATGCTGTTCGAAGCCAAACTTTCATGACCAAGGACTGCAGTATATTCCTTTAATTTTAGAAAATAAACTTTATACTGTGTACTCTGTTCTTCAAATCAGAAAACAGGAGGCAGTTTCTGAAAATCTAATTTAGTCACTTCCCCGTACTGCCTGTTGCATACTGCTGTACGTACACAGGTCATGTGCTGAGTTTTGCGTAAAAAAAGTTTGCAAAAGCTGTTACATTTCTGCAGTTGACTCATCATTTACTGCTCCGATTAGGGAAGTGAACCAACCAGGAGCCTCATCTAGAACCTGAAGTCGCCCCCGTCAAACGCACCTACACCAAAACTATGTCAAACGTTTATGTTGCAAAAAGTTTTGTTTGTGCTGTTTAAACAAAAGGGTTCAGGGCTTCCTACGCGTCCTGGAAATCCTAGAAAACTTGGAAAGTAATTGGCCCGTTTTCCAGACATGGAAAGCACACGGAAAATATATATTTTGTCCTTGAAAATTTCTCCACACTTTGCTGAATTATTGGCTTTTACTGCCACCTTTTAGAACAGTCGAGTTTTTTAAAAACCTCTAAATCCACCAGAATGCAGGAAATGACACCTTTTTTTTGCACAAAATTTGTTGGGGGAGGACCTCCAAAACCCCCGCCCACATCTCTTTCATTTTACCTGCTTAGGGGGACCTTGGTGTCACATATAAGCATCTTTTATTTTCTACAACACTAGACTCACCATTCACATGCAGAGAGTGAGTCGTGAACACTCCTTTGTTTATTCTAAGTCGATATGTTTGGGTTCACGTGTCTCCATCTAAATTGACTTTCACCAGAAAATGTTTTTGGGTCATCTACATAACAGAATATAGCGTGTTTGCCTTGGTGTATGATTCTTTTGTAATTAAAATGGACTTTGTGTACAGCCTTAGACTGAAACCACATCTTTCGTTATAAAATCTCTATAAAAAAGGGAGTTATGTGTTTGTAGATGCCATGCTGACATAATTAAGTCCTGGAAAATGACTTCAAATAAAGTGTGGAACCCTGATTTTAGCACAGCGCCGTTTTGTTGTTTTTATGCCGTTGAATCGCAAATCCGTCGAAAAGTTCTAAATATTGTTGTATGTGTGTTTTAGATAAACAGCGAGAAGAGGGGCGCCGCGGACATGATGAAGCCCAAGCCCAAACCTCAGAAGAAGAAGAAGAAGAAGGACCCGAACGAGCCGCAGAAACCCGTGTCTGCGTACGCGCTCTTCTTCAGGGACACTCAGGCCGCCATCAAAGGGCAGAACCCCAACGCCACCTTCGGAGATGTGTCCAAGATCGTGGCGTCCATGTGGGACAGCCTCGGGGAGGAGCAGAAGCAGGTATGATGGATCGGGGGATAAAGACAATAAGAGGGTGTAGTCCCCAGTGGGTATAAGGGATTCAAGTATCTCCTCCTGCTCCTGCTGCTCTGAAGAGTTCAACGGCAAAAACCAGATCTGCGTTTTGAAAAAATGCCAATCTTCTAGAAATATGTTACCATCTTAATATTAGCAATGACAACAATGTAAAGTGGATTTTCAAGAAGAGATGGAATAATATTTTGGTAGCAGAAAAATACATTTGGCTTTTGAATATATCGCTGTACTAAGAATAAACTGCAAGCCTCCGATGACTTTTTCAAATGGCACTTACCTGGTTCTGCAGATGAACTCTTGTGATCTTTTCGTGCCATTTCATTGTGGAAGCAGTGTGTGGTTTTTCTCAGCTTAATGCTATGAAAATTATGACATTATTACATTCAACCGGTCCACTCTCCCTGCGGTTGGTGGTGCAATTCCAGCTTCCATAGATTTCATGTCTCTTGAGCCCAGTGAGAGACACAGTCCATTTAGAACATTAAAAACAGAAGCAGGTGCGAGTATAAATGTTTATCACCAGATTATTGAAGTTCATTAGTGGCATCTGTCCAGTTTTACATGTCCTTCGAACGTATTCCGTTTTTGGGAAGCTTTTTTCCCCATTTCAGTTCTAGTGCGGCCAGTTTTTAGACGTGGACAATTGTGAGATCTTGTTGTAAAAGTTCCCGTATCAAAGCTCAACAAACAAGTGAGATATTCAGGGAGTTTATCAAGTAGTGCCTTATAAATACATTGTATACAGTGTTGTTCTGACCGATAGCGAGGGCCATAAGAGGGTGCAGTCCCGAGTGGATATAAGGGATTGGAGACGCATTACCTCAGAGTACCTCCTCCTCCTCCTCCTCTGCGTTTGTTTTCGTCTGATCTTTTTTGTGCTGTTTTATCGCGGAAGCAGTGTGGAGTTTTGCTCAACTTAACGCTGTGCAAATTTAGTCCGCCACATTATTACATTCAGCCGGTCCACTGACCCGCAGGTTTGGCGTCGCGATTCCAGCTCCCGCGGATGAATACTGCTGTTGTGTCCTTGGGCTAGACACTGGCGTATGAACGTGTGCGTGAATGGGTGAGCGGATCCTCAAGTGCCTTGAAGTGCCTTGAAGGTGGAAAGGCGATATATAAATTACCTAAAGCCCATAGTTCAAATATAGACTGACCATTCTTATGTAACAAGGGTTCACACTGATAAGCTTTACACTATGAGATGTTATATTTTAATAATGATCACTACATTAAAAAAGCTATAATACATACAGGAACTACATACTGTCACCTGTAGGAGGCGCTCGTGTTGCAGTAGCTTGTTCTGTGCTTTATGTGCTGTGAAATGTCTGTGAGATACTGCTCACTTTAATGAGCTCCTTCTCTTCTGGATAATCTGTCCGTTTATCCCCAATCCCTCGGCTCTCATTAAAATCATTTTCTGTCTAAATTTAATTTGGAGCGGATGGTAAGGTGGAGAAAGGTGGGAGAGAGAGTTGTGCTGAAGGCTCTATCTGGGATTATCACACTCAGTAAAACAAGAACAGTGCTAAAACTGATGGTGCAGGCAGTTGGTAAATATTGTGGCACACAAAATATGCAAATTTACCGTATTTTCCGGACTATAAGTCGCACTTTTTTTCATAGTTTGGGGCGCAATTTATACCCAGATGCAATTTTTATGGGAAATATATGTTTTTTTCTTCATTATTATGCATTTTTTTGGCTGGTGCGACTTATACTCCAGAGCGACTTATACTCCGGAAAATACGGTACTTAACAAAATTTAGATTTCTCTTGTTACTTTCCTGAAGCTCAGTTTGACTCTTAAATCAACTCAAAATCATTTCTAAGAATACATGTGTTTCATTTAATGTCCCACAATATGCCATTAAACAAATAGGCACCTAGGCGACACCACCAGGCCTAGTTACTGGTCAGATCTGTGAAGAGGCGAGCATGTTTTCTAAGGTGGAATTGCAAATGAAGCGATTCCAAACCAGATTATAACAGACATAATACTTTCATAAGGTATTCTTAGCAAAACATCTGTAATGGAATAGATGCAAGATACACTTAATGCCACTGTAGAACATTCCAGTCAAAGCAGCAACATCTCCATGGAGACAAGCAGGTGTTGGACCTTGCATCAGAAAATTACCCTAGTGCACTTTAAGTATGTAATATGTGATTCTCTTATTATTATTATTGGTGTGTCAAACTCCATCTCATATCGAATAGAAATAGCAACATTTTTGTGCGTTTAAACTTGGCCGTTATAAGATTGTTGAGTTAAATTTAAACTCTCTTAAACTAATGTTAATGTTTGCCAAGCTCAAACTTATCCGTACCTGCTGTTCCTACTCACTGTATCTAAACCATTTCTCTTGACCCCACACAACAGCCCCTGTGTTTAATAAAATAATATCTCTTCTGTTTTGATCCTGTGCAGAATACTGAGCGAGCTCTGCCCCCGGTCCACGTCTCGTCCTTGGATTAAGCTCAAGGGCATCTCAGCTCTCCGAGATCGTCACTCTATTGTTTTAGCTCCTATTCGATAGCGCTCCCTATACGTGCGGTGTCCACGGCTGGCAGCTATACTGGGAAGTCTTAAATAATGAGATGGCGGAGGTTGGACCGTTTGCCTGAAGCTAATTGGCTGGTGGACAAAACCTACAGTTTATTGTATAGAAATAACAAGTTTATTTAGTGAGATAATGTGGGTGAGGGTGGGGAAGGGAAGGTTTTGTACAACAGTTTAAAGGGGATGTTGGAACCTTGTATATGTCTGTTTTTTCCAGTTGATGCCAGTTTCAAATTTTCTGTTAAATGTGGCTCACCGACAGCTGCATGAAGCTTTATTTTAACCCTTTAGTGCGACGATGGCGTTCACAAAATGAGATTCCACAGCTCCATTATGGGCTAGTAGGAAAAACAGGGTTGTGGATTTCTGTTGAGATTACCTTTGGGTCCTTGGGGTCCCACTGGAGGAGCTGGAGGAAGTGTCTGGGGTGAGGGAAGTCTGGAAGTCTCTGCTTAAACTGCCGCCCCCGCGACCCTGCCCTGGATAAGCAGAAGAAAATGGATGGATGGATGGAGATTATCTTTTACTTATTATAGTTTAACTATGTAGAGCAGTAAAAAGTAGTAACAGTAGTTGTAATTTCAAATCAGATATTTTTGGGGGAAATTATCAAAATCGTCCCTACATATCGGCTCAAAAATATCGGCAGTTTATCAGTCATCAGTTGCTCCGGATTCTACATAATCATTATCGACACCAGCCATGAAAAAACCCACATCAATCTCTAGTTTACGTCACATGGTAATCAACTGAAATCAGGAACTTTTCAGGAACACATTTAGTTTAAAACTGTTGCGCAGGGCTTTCAAAAGTGGGCGTGGTCATGAGACACCAACCCGCGTGATGCGATCATTTCAAGATATAATTGATATTTCTTTTATTTATGAAATTAGATCTTATAACCAGGGGAGTCGACGGGAAAGACAAAGGGGTCTGTTGTTCCAGGTCTCAAGGTCTTAGGGGCCCAGAGCTGGACCCTTTTCCTATTCATTTATACTAGAGGGGGGCCCATGTGAGGCCCCCCTCTTTTTGCCCCTGGTCCTGAAATTTCTGCCAACGGGCCTGCTCATAACAATGCACAAACAAAATACTAAAATAAATGCTATTAACTAGATTTTTTTTCCCTTGAAATTATTTTGGGGGTCCTTCTCTGAAAAGCACCCCTAGTTCAACATTATATTATTGTTTCATAAAATTTAGTTTGATCATTTATATTATTTATTAAATTAAATATTATAACCAGGGGAGTTGACGGGGGGGGACAAAGGGGTCTGTTGTCCCGGGCCCCAGGAAGAGGGTCCTGTTAGGCACCCAGAACTGGACCCTCTTCGTATTCATTTGTATTAGATGGGGCCCATGTGAGGCTTCTTGCCCTGGGTCCCTGAAATTTCTGTTGACGGGCCTGCTCATAAAACAAACTACAACACAAAATACTAAAATAAATTATATTAACCAGATTGTTTCCCTTGAAATAATTTTGGGGTCCTTCTCTGAAAAGCACTGTGGTGGATGAAGTACTCAATTACTTAAGTAAAAGTACAGATACAGGGGTTAATAGTTTAAGTAAAAGTATCACATGAAAAAACTTATGTACATGTTTAAAAATGTACTTTAAGAATAAAAAGTAAAAGTATTTCACACAAGTGTTGTTAATTTGTTAAAGTGTAAATGTAGTGATACTGATTCAAAATGAAACATTTTGTTCAACAGTAACAATACGAATCAATATCTTAATTTTTCTTATGAATTTTGTGTATTTATTTTTGTTTTGCTCAAAGCTGAAGCTTGAACTCGAAAACTTTAGTCAGGATGTTTCCACAAACATGGTCAAAATAACTCCCTCAAATCATTGAAAAGTACTTTTTACTTTTCAGTCCTGTTCAAAAATGTAGTGGAGTAGAAAGTACAGATACTGCTCTCAAATGTAGTGACGTAAAAGTAAAAAGTATGCACTGTAAAAGTAAAGTACAGATACCGCAAAATTCTACTTAAGTACAGTACTTTACTACTTTCACTTTTAAAGCAGCCCTTGTTCAACATTTTAATATTGGTTCATAATATTTGAGAAGAGTCTCTATAGTGCTAGCGTTTGTTCACACAGAGATGCAGCCACAGTTTGGAGACTTACAATTAAAACTTTTTCCAATACCCATGTGCGCTAATAATGTTATGTCAGTTCTGGGAAAGCAGTTCACAGTTTGCATATATTACGCTATAAATATGAAGAATTATGCAAAAAAAACCCAACATACACAATATTTCTTCTTACTGTTATTATCATAGTGAGAATATAGATTTTCTCCAAGCAAATGCATTCGCTAATATTCCATTTGTATTGTGCGTTATAAGCCTTTTCCAGTGATGTATTCATCTCCCTAACAACAAGGTCATTTTCAACCAGCATCAGAGACAGACAGATGGTGGAGGCCATTCCCTAATATGGATATGACAATTACTATATCGTGGTTATTCAAGTGTCACTGCCATCCGGCTCACAGACAGAGAAACAAAGAGAACTGTCCCTCGTTTCATCAGCGCAAATCTAAGAGCTGTCAATCATCATCCAATAAAAAATAAAAAACGAGTTGGTTCTTTTAGGGTTTTTTTGTAAATCGTTATGCAACTGAAATCATATGTGGATCAGTTGGTACATTTTTTGCTGATTCTGTTTGATGGCTGTTATCGGTTGCACACTAGCGTTATGTCGTTGAGCAAGACACTTCACTCTTGCCTCTAGTCTAGTGCATGGATTTGGTGTCGGTTTATATTACGTGCGAGCGAGCGAATGGTAAATGACTTCTTGCGTTTTTAGTACTGACGCATAAAACCACCTAAACCACCTCAGTGACAATTACGAGTTATTTTTATGTCTGGTTTTATACTTCCTTATTTTTGTTCCGTTTGTATTGTTATAAGACTTGATACTAGGGTTGAGCGATACGTTGGTGCAGGGGCGGCGCCAGCGGGGGGCTTGAGGGGGCCCCAGCCTCTCCTAGAATGGTCAGTGCTCCCCCATAGCTCCCCCAGAGATTTTTGCCCCACTTTCATAGCGCATTCAGTCTTGATTAAAAATGTGGGGAACGCCTTGGGGTCCCACCGGAGGAGCTGGAGGAAGTGTCTGGGGTGAGGGAAGTCTGGGAGCCCCTGCTTAGACTGCTGCCCCCGCGACCCGGCCCGGAAGCGTAAGAATATGTATGAATGGATAAAAATGTTGTTCAAAATGAGACTCCAATAAAAAAATAAAAAATAAATAAATCTATATTAGCTTTTATAAATCACTACAGAGGCTATCTACATTTAAACTTATTTAAAGCAGTGAAGCAAACATGGTGGTGGGGTGGGGGGGGGGACGGTTCATGCTTCAAAAGTACTTAGTAAACTCAGGTTAGGATAAAGCCCAGTGCTTCGAGCCAGTTCCATCAAATTGAAACATCTTGATCACAAAAAAATAGTGTCCAGATGGCCACCGTTGAAACCGTGGAAACACTCAACACATACAGTGTTCAGTGAAATAAGGCAGACCTATATGTGGCATGTGGTTCAAATCAGACTTGATAGTATTTATGATTGACTAATTGGTTTTACAATCTCAAAAATGCCAAGAAGATAAACCTCAAAATTCTCTTTCATAATCTTTTTGTTATCTGTGCCCCCCTTTCCACAGACCTGTCACACTCCATCTGCTGCTCAAGAACTCACAGACAAGAGATTGGGTCATTAAAAACATGACACTTTTTCCCCTGACCGTATTCTTCTGTATTTTTTTCGACAAATACACAGACAGCGTGGCAAGGGTAAATGTCTTTCTTTCATCCACAATAATGTATCAACTAGTGATGTGACGTTCATGAATGAGTCAGCTCTTTTGAACGGTTCCTTAACGTGAACTGTTGGGACCGGATCTCATTTTTTAAAAGAACCAGATCTTTTTCTTTCTAATTTGTTTGCATTTTTATACTGATTAATGCTGAATCAACACAAGAATCAGCACAGAAGACGAGCAAAAAAACAGATTTGGGATTATAATAC
>JACM01073413.1:0-10775 GCA_000787095.1 Periophthalmodon schlosseri
ACCAGAGACCGGACCAGAGACCGGACACCATAGACCGGAGACCATAGACAAGACCAGAGACCAGACCAGAGCTAGACCAGAGACCAGACTCTAGACCATAAACCAGACCAGAGACCAGACCAGAGACCAAACCAGAGACCAGATCAGAGACCGGAGCAGATACCAGAGACCAAACCACATTGGCTTCATATCGACTCAGACTTTAGGGTCACAGACAGGATCCAATAGGTCAAGTCAATATGTCCCTCAGATGTCATAGTGATGGGCAGAGCATGTGGGAGGAGGAGGGGGAGAAGAGGGGTGAAGAAGGAGGGGGTGACGGGTGGAGGAGAGATAGAGGGGGAGGGTGATAGTCATTAAGTGCCACAGCTCACAGTTGTAGAAAGAGGCAATGAGGTGGAGGATAGAGGAGGAGGGTGTGATGGTCATTAAGTTCCACCACTCTGACACAGTTGTAGAAGGAGGGACGGAGGGATGACGAGGGGGTGAGGAGGGGGAGGAAAGAAGAGGAGGAGGTAGGTGTTAGGTGAAGGAGTGAGTAGGAGGAGAAGGGGCTGAAGGTCATTAAGTTTCACCCCACCACTGACACAGTTGTAGAAGGAGGGAGAGAGGGTGTGAGGAGGGACAGGAGAGAGGAGGGGTTAGGTAAAGGGGTGAGGTGTTAGGTGGATGGGGGAGGGGTTAGGTGGACTATACTCCAGGCCCAAAACCAGACTAGAGACTAGACCAAAGATCAGACCAGAGATCAGACCAGAGACCAGACTATACTCCAGACCTGAAACCAGACTAGAGACTAGACCAGAGATCAGACCAAACTCTAGACTGAACTCCAGACCACAGACCAGAGCACAGTCCAGCCCACAGTCCAGTCCAAATGCTGGTATAGATCTCGGGGACCCTAGGGTGCTACACTGTGGTTTGCATGTTCTTCCCTTACTTAAGTAGTGTCAAACCATGCAGAACAACCTAATCCTCCAGCTAGGTACTCCTGACTATAACGTGAATCAAGATCTGGAGTAGTCTGTAGCTGCATGTATTTCAGCTAGACTTTCATCAAAGGTGCACTATGTAACCTTTCTGATGGAGTGGACTATAACGTGGATCAAGATCTGGAGAAAGGTCTCTCTCAGTGTTTGGAATAAATTATGGAAATTAAAAATATTTAGTTGTAGTCTGTAGCTGCATGTATTTCAGCTAGACTTTTATTAAAGGTGCACTATGTAACCTTTCTGATGAAGGGTCTGCCAACTGCTTATCTCCATGCAGACAAGCAGGACCAAGTTACAAGTCATATCTGCGGAGAGGCGACACCGCTCACAGTAAGAATGTGTGTTTTTCAAAGGTATATATGAGCAATATAAACATCTCCAACTGGATACATGTTGGACAGATACGTTAAACGCCAGACTGTGGAACATTCCAGGGAAATCAACAGTTTCTATGGAGACAAGCAGGTGGCGGACCTCTCACCCGAAAAGTTACATTGTGCTCCTTTAAAAACAAGCACTATCCCAAAAAGTGCAATATAGGCTCAAAGAGTAACAATCATAGTACTATCAAAACATCCAACAAATCCAGTGGTGGAATGTAACAAAGTAAAAGTAGTAAAGTACTATACTTAAGTAAACATATCAGGTATCTGTACTTTACTTAAGTACATTTAAAAGTGGATAATTTTTACTTTTACGTCACTACATTTGAGAGCAGGCATCTGTACTTTCTACTCCACTACATTTTTGAACAGGACTGAAAAGTAAAAGTATTTTTCATTATTGTTTGATATTTCTACTCCCTACATTTTTGAACAGGACTGAAAAAGTAAAGTATTTTTCATTATTGTTTGATACCTGCTGAAAAGCCTGAGGGGTTTATTTTTAACACATTCATGCAAACTCAAACAAAATTATACAAATAAAAACAGCTAGAAAAAAATATTGATTCAATTGTCTCTGCTGAACAAAATTCAGCACAAATCTCACTGCATTTGAAGCCTTACAAGACCTCAAAATCAAAATACTTTTACTTTGTACTTTTTAAACATGTACTTTTATTAATACTTTCATGTGATACTTTTACTTTTACTTGAGCATTTTTTCTTTCCAGTATCTGTCCTTTTACTTAAGCACCAAATTCCAGTACTTCTTCCACCACTGAACAAATCAAAACTCAAGACTCAAACCCGCCATAACAAACAATAGCTGGCCTCGATTGTAGTTTTACAGTGAAAAAATGCCACTTTTGAATCCGTGACACACTTTCCCCGCGTATTTCCGCGTATTTCCGCGTATTTCCGTGTGTTCTGCGGTGGCCTCTCCGTGGACTGTTGCATGTTTGTTTTCCAATGTTAAACAGCTCATTAGGTGTCGGCTCCAACAAAACCAAACTCCTTGTGGGAATATTTTTCTTTCTGCATATTTTTCACTCAACTTTTCCTGCCTTTGCTGCAGTTACATGTAATTATGATACGGCTTCGCAAATGTGTCAAGTAAGAAGCCTTATCTAACTCCTTATGCAAAATAACAGAAATCTGAAGCTTGATTATATGGAATCACATATCAAGGCCGGTGTATAATAACAACACGAGGCAGGAATAATGTAATGAACGGTATATGAAATAAATGACATAAAAGGTAACGCTCGACCGCATTTCAAACAAGTCCATTAAGAAAAGAGGTGAGAACGAATTAAGATTTTAACGCGGATCGGTTTGAACTTGCAAAAGTAAATACGACTCTGTACTAGGGCTGACAAAAGTAACGAAAATCTGATACTAAACGAAAAAAAATAGTAATGAAACTTGATATTAATTTGAGCAAGTATCGATATTAAAACAGTCACATTCACGAGACAGAAATGAACATTTCCTGAACAGCTTTAGGACGATCTTGAGCTGTATCAGAACAAGTATAAGACCACGTGGCATGGTATGGTTTGCTTTTATTTGGACAGGGACGGCGCACAACAACACACTGACCTTGAAGGAAAAGGAAAAGGAAAGATGCACGGTGCCAGGTTATAGCAAAGATACTAATTTCCACCTGTAGCCCTGTAGAGTAGCAGTTTGGTGTAGGCGGATGAAAAACATATGGTACATGCATCTAATACGACACATCTCGCCCCTCAGATACGCCATTTCTAAAAACATTCAGTTTACACACACACAAACACAACCGCGCCAATTTGTTCACACACACACACACACACACACACACAATCACTCAATTTCCAATCTACAAATACTCGTTCACTAGTGGGTGCAAACTTGCTTTGATATTAGCCATTTCTTTGTCGCATGTGCAAACTTTTGAAAACGTGTGCGTGTTATAATCTCATTTGGCAAAGTATTCCACGGACTCCATAAGGCCACGCGGTAAAATAAAAGAAAGTACTACCATTTAATGTTGAAAATCACATTCCCTTTGTCTAAATAAAGTTTTTTTTTATCATTGTGGTATCGGGATCAGCATTGAGTATGGATTATATTCCTTAGTATCGAAATAAAGTTTGACATTTTAGTATCGTGACAACACTACTTTGTACACTGTTTCTTTAACGTCTTGTCTTGAAATTGTTTGTGCTGGAATCGAAACCATTTAAATCCCCTATGCTTCTATGCAACAACGATAGAATGTCCATAGGAGCAACTCAACCCAGCCCGACTGTGAATCACACCCTGTACTATGGAAGGTCATGTAAGTTTAGGTTGTAAGGGGACAATCCTATTTGCAAATGTAAAAGGCAAGGTAAGACTTTGTAATAACTACCGCCAAAAAAGACCTAATTCATAATGAACAAATAGTTTATTAAGAATGATTCAGGCTTAATTACTACTTAATACCCAAACCCTTTAGAAGTTATTACGCCTGAATCATGTTTATTACGTTATTTGTTCATTTATGAATTAAGTCTTTCTCCAGGCTTTAAATAGTGTAGTTATTATAAATTGTTAACAGTGCATTTATATTTGATCATTTTATTTGTTTTATTTTTTCACGGACATGCAAAATTGGATACTTTGGTGCCACAAATGCAATTCAACAATCTGTTGATAAACATTTATACTCACACCTCCACCTGTTTTTAATGTTTTAAATGGACTTATCTGCTTTATTAGTTTTGCTTGTTTTTTGTTTGTATTTTTCTGTATTTGAACAGGGCGCCCGTGAAAAAGAGAGTCTGAGTGCTCTCATTGGGCTCTCCCTGTATAAATGAAGATAAATAAAAATAAAATAAAAAACTGGTGACTTAAGAGCTTAAACGCTAGGACAATGGGATAATGCTCTTCTAAGTGCTGCTTTAGCCATAATGAACAATCTTCATTACACAGGCCTACAATGTTTGGCTATGATAAATATACTAGCGGGGTACCCATCCACAAGAAGAAACAAACTAACCTCCGAGGCATTCTCTCTCATTCTCTCTCATTCTCTCTCATTCTCTCTCATTCTCTCTCATTCTGTGTCATTCTGCCCACTGGTGCCAAGCCTGAACACTGGACACTTGCCCATATGAGGTTTGAATTGGAAAGCTCAATCACAGCGTAGTTATAGATGATCATTTACCTGGCTGCGGTCCTTGTCCACCTTCTTGAAGCACTTGTTGAGGGACAGGTTGTGGCGTACTGAGTTCTTCCAGCCCGTGGGGGCGCTGGCGAAGTACGGGAAGTGCTCCAGGATCCAGCCGTAGATGTCTTTGACCGGGAGCCTCTTGTTGGGCGCGTCCTCGATGGCCATGAAGATGAGGCAGCTGAAGGAGTAGGGGGGCTTCCTGTTTGCCCCCGTGCCCAGGTCGAAGGAGTGCGCGTCCCCCAGCAGAGGGTCGTCGGGGGAGGGGGAGGAGGAGGGCGAGCGCTGGCCGTGTCCCGCGTCCTGGAGGGGGGACACGCTGCGCAGCCCCGAGTGACTGAAGCTGTTGAGGAGGTCCGTGCTCTCGTGGAGCCAGGACAGACTGGTCAGCTCCTCGTCGTCGGCTTTAGAGAAGGAGGCGGACAGGGAAAGGGACAGGTCGCCCGCCTCTGCCTCTGTAGCCTCGCCCTGCCCCCTGTACGGCGGGCTCCTCCCCTCTGACGCGCTGGCTCCACTGCTGGGGCTCTGAGCCTTCTTACTGGGGGGCATGGTGGGTCCCATCCAGCCCCGGGCTCACACCTGCAACCAGAGAGAAGAAAGAGGGTCAACTACTGTACAAAAGCAAATCACTCTTTTATCAGAACAGAACAGAACACACCTCCTTCAATCAACCACTTTTTACTTAAACTCACTCATCACTCATATTTCCCAAGTCAGCTGCAGTGTAATAAGCCATTTGTCATTACATCTGTTAAACTCGTCA
The DNA here is from genome assembly GCA_000787095.1 of Periophthalmodon schlosseri. NCBI lineage: Eukaryota > Metazoa > Chordata > Actinopteri > Gobiiformes > Gobiidae > Periophthalmodon > Periophthalmodon schlosseri. The sequence continues at coordinate 5,329 of JACM01073413.1, forward strand.
CTCTTAAAGCTGCACTCTGTAACTTTTTTGGCTGGAGGTTTGCCGCCATGCTTTGCCTGGAATGTTCCAACGTGGGCATTAAACTCAAATATCTTTAAATTTCCAATTACAGGTTTTTTATTGCTCAAAAGTAGTTTGAGTGTAGCTGAGAGCGGGGTCACCTCTCCACAGACATTACCTCTAACTCAGCCTGGAGGCGTCACCTGCTGTTTCCATGGAGATAGGAAGGCCTGTCACGATGATTACTATATGAAGGTATCGTTCAATATGTGAAAGCTGGAACAATATGGTTTTGGGCTCAAACTGTATCACGTGTACAATTTCTTTGGGGGTTCTTTGGGGTAGTTTTGTTTTAATAGAATAATTTGAGCTCTATAAGGTTAAATAAGTGACTCCTATGGCTAATAATTGGTACATTCCGTAGTTTCAATATTATCGTTTATCGCAGCATATCTCTGTAGCACTATATCACGCTTCAAAATTTGTTATCGTGACAGGCCAAGACGTTTAATACCATACTGTGGAACATTCCAGGCTAAATAATGTCATCTCCCCGGAGACAAGCACTTTAACACAGTTAAGTCGAAGTTGGCCAAATTTCACAGCAACAAAAAAAGTTACATCATTTATTATAAGACTTTCAAAACTAAAGTTGACAAACCGCAAAAACCGCTGAAACACTCAAATCTGACCCATTATTGTTAATCACATTTCTCATAGTATCTCATTTAATCCCTGCCCAATAATCCTAAAAGCCGCCCTCTTCGGTCACATGATCTCCGTTATTTAGTTAGCTGCCACAGACACCAGACTGCGGTCCCCAATTAGACCGAGCACAATCTGAGGAGGAAAAGCCCACACCGAGCCCGTCTCTGGGGCGGTCTGACTGGGACGGCAAATTTAGTGCTCCACTGGTCGAGGAAATCTTGTACTTGTACCAACCCCCCTCTAATTACTACTGTACCAGCGTAGTATTGACATTACACGGGGTTGCTGTCATAACACACTCATACGGCCTAATAGGGCAGGGGTAAGTGAATACAGAGCCACGATAGAGGCCAGATAAAGTCTCTCCGTTTGTTAGTAATATTATATGTGGTCAGGTGGATTGGAAGGAAAGCAGGAAAGCGTCTGGAAACGCTAACTGCAAAGAAAAAAATTAAAAAAGATAAGATAAGACATGATTAATCTCAGCAGATAGATTCACTGACATGGTAAATAATCACTTTACGTCAGGGGACCGCACACATTCATACACCGGGGGTACGCAGACAGTGGGGGCGAGGTGGGGAAAGCGTCTTGCCCAAAGACACAATGACAACATTCGTCTGTGGGAGCTGGAATCGCACCGCCAACCTTCGGATCAGCGGACAAACACCAACCGAGCTACTGTCGCCTGTTGAGAAAGGTGTCTCTTAAAACACAACTGAGCAGGAGAGCAAAGGTCCAGACAGTAAAACTATTTAAAATGTCATCAATAAAGATAAACACAACAGGGAAAAAAATGAGAATTCAAGTTAAAGATGTTATAAGTAACTTTTCTGGTGAGGAGATTGTTGATGTTATTGCTGGCCTGGAATGTTTCACGGTCTGACATTAAACTGACCTTGCATTACAGCGTTTTTATGGCCAAAAAATAACTTCATGGCATCACCTGCTTGTCTCCATGGAGATAGATATATCTTTAAAGGTGAAACTTTATCTAAGATATACATAGTTTGCCCTATTCATCAATGCAAATGATCAACCAGCACAAATACGTAAGATAACATATATTTTTAACAAAACATTTCGACCTAATGACAAGTTTTATTTTAAGCCAAGCATAAGTGCAATGTAAACAGAGACAGCCTGTATTGATCCACACGTAACATTCCTTGCACAATATCTTAATTATTTATCAAAAAGAAATAAAACGTATAAATAGACACGTACAGAATATTTACAGCCAAACAGTTAGCTGCTGCCGCTCAGGTTGCTTTTGGTTTTCTGTTGTTGCGCAAAATTTAACATTGACCCAGACAGTGAGAAGAACTTTGAACTGTGAACTTTAACCCCAGGCCAACACAAGGTCAGAGGTCATTCAATAGCACTACTTCAGCTTCATTTAACTGCTCAGATCAGACCTATTCTGAGCTTTTAACCATGTTATAGTTGTTTCCTTCTCATTTACCCTCTCAGAGTTGTTTTTGGAGTGATTTGTGCACGTTTGAGCAATCTTTAATTGCTTATTTGCTTATTTTACATGTTCGTTTGACTTGTTTCTTTTATTAAGTCATTTCGATAAATATTGGGAATTTAGCAACAAAAAAGATGCATTGAAAGATAAGCAGTAAGACGAGGAAGCTGATGCAAAGACAAAGGATATTACGTCATCACTGCACAGATTGAGGCACTGTAATGTAAAGTTTGAAACAACAGATGACATTACGCACAAGATAACTCCTTAAAAAAGCAAAAAACGTTTGCCCTGGGTGGCTCATTGGTAGAGCAGTGGCACATATGCAGTCTAAATCCAGCGTCCTCTTTAGCTCCATATATGACCTTTAAGTAATAACAGATTTGAAAAGGCCTGTGAGGTATAAGGAAGTGAAAGTGAACGTTTAATAATAGAAAGTTTATTTTAGACAAAGTGAAGTGTAAAGTGTATTCTAGTGCCTCCATACCACATACTATTTCAAATCACAGTTAGACAGGACCACAACGGCTCTCTCCTCTCTCTACCGTCCCGTCTCTCTGCTCTTTTTTCTCCTCCTCTCTCTCTTTACCTCTCCCTCCATCTCTCAACTCCCTCCCTCCATCTACTCCCCCCCCCGCTCCCTGACAGCTGTGTAGGAGCAGACGGCGCTACAGCTCCAAATGTAATCTGCCCTGTGTCGTGTGAGCGAGCTTTGGTCCGTCCCCTGCCCCACGTGACACGCTCGCATTTAAATAAAATAAATAAATAAATAAACAAATGTAGACGTGAAGCGCTGGTGTATTTTTAAATCCACATTACGACCCCGGGATTACAGGCCCAGATATGTCGCCGCTGCGGGCCTAATCCAAGGTGATCACGGGCCGACAGACTGACAGCTGTCACCCGTGGCGACCCGCTGCGCCGTGACAAGTGTCAGTCCGCCGCGTCGCCGAAACACCCGTCTCCATGGCAACGGGGCAAAAACAACTCTGATGACCCGTCCCCTCGTGTGTAAACCTCCAGGGACTGCGTTTATGATTACATGATGAAGCGGGATTATTGTGAACGATTTCTGACAGTGTGTTGGGTTTAACTGCTTCATTCTATTAGCATGTGTTGAGATACTAGCCAGAAAAAAAACAAAAACAACAAAAAGTTAATTATTTTTGTTAAAATTCAATACTGAGATCAATGAATGAATTTCCCTTTTATATATTTAGGCTATTTCAAAACTTGAAAACACTGCCCCCATCTGAATAAATGAATAAATATTTAAACATTTTCTGTAAAAGAGACACTTGCAAAGTTCACAAACAAACCCAAGCTCTGTTAATGATGTTGCTCATGTTGCTATGGCACATGTATTAAATAAATTCCTCTGTTTAAATACAAGCAGTAATTGAATGCCAGCTTATTAGAAATTAGACTCCAATGAACTATACGACTCTCTGATATACAAGTGCAATCAGCACATAGCTAATGTTGTTTACAAATAATTACAATGTGATTTAGTTACTGCTCCTTGCCAAGAAGTAGCAGAAAGACAGCGTCGTTAATGTTTGAATATCAACAACTGTGTCAGCGGTGTGACTGCAGGTCTACCCCACCAATACCCCCCGCTGCTAAGATAATGGGTATTGCTTTGTATTTTATCTGGTATGGAAATGTTAAGATAATCTGTCCGATGGAGTAATCAGGGGTGATGGTGACGTCATTGGTTGAGCGGGAGGGTTTTGGTTGGGGGTGCTAAGGTCTTCAATGTGGGTGCTCACTAAACATGTTCATTTAGAGCCTTTCAACAATAGAGCGTGCGCCCCACCCCCAACCGCGTTTGCTAGTTTACAAGTTTAAATGTGTTTAAATGATTTATAAAAGCTAATATGGAATTCTTTTTTTATTAGAGCCTCATTTTGAACATTTTTAGTCAAGATTGGATGTGCTATGAAAGTGGGGCAAAAATCTAGGGGAGGCTAGTGTTGAGCGGTCAGACCCACAGGTTGGCGCTGCGATTCCAGCTCCCACAGATGAACGCTGTTGTTGTGTCCTTGGGCAAGACGCTTAACCCACCCTCGCCCACAGTGTCTGCGCGCACCGGTGTATGAAAGTGTGTGTCATGGGTGAGTGGTTCTTTGATGTACAGCGCTTTGAGTGCCTTGAAGGTGGAAAAGCGCTATATAAAAATGTGACCGTTTACCATTCACCACGCTGTCTAACGCAACTGATAAGAAAAATCCCATACCAAATCAATAGGCTACATATTAAGGGCCCAGGATCAAAAAACGGTGGATAAGTTTTGGGTAAAAATGAGATATCCACTGCCTAAATACTGCATTTAATCTTCCCAACTAATCTCAAGTTCTAGAAAAAGTTATATCTCTTAACATGGGACGTTTTAGGGTAAACGAAAGCAGAAACTGCATATGAGCAATTCAACAGTTTGTTATTAGGCTATTGGCAAACAACTGCTTTCTATGGAAATGGGAGAGAGGAAAAATGGCGCCTGTTGCTATAACGATTCAAAACAAATCATTATAACCTTTGAATGGTCAATAGTCCTCAAAACGGCAGCTATAACAGAAAACTGAAACCTATAAATACAAGTTTTGCCATTCAGGGACAATTTGTATTTGAAGAAAAGTTTACATTTTTTTTTTTTTTTTTTCTGCAAGTTCTCAGAATACCCATAATAGTAACCGGTAATAAAAAGGCAAAAATCAAACCAAATAATTTCACCAAAATGCTCTATTGACCAAAAGCTAAAGTAATGTACAGATCTTCAAACACAGTAGCTCTTTCACTCTGGCCTCTCATATCCCTGCTCCCGTGTGCTCTATCGTCACCGGGCCAATTTGATTTCATTATGCTCACTGTCAATATTGGCGGAGGGAGCAGTGTACAGCAGACAGGTACAGCTTGTTGAATGAGAGCTCCCTGTGCTGTCAGGAGCCAAAGAGAGAGGAGCTCTGATCAAAACCAATGCGAACTCCTCAGGCATTCAGGCACAGAGCCACTATAGGCGAGCGTACGCTGAGCAACAGAACCTCCACTATACATGAGCAGGCTATATATAGCACAGGGCTCTCCACCTATCAACAGTGTTAAGCAGCTATCAGCACCGCCTCACAAGTGAATGCAGGGACATGGGGAGAGGTTATTTATTTCTTTTTTTTATTGTATTATTGTATTATTGTATTATTTATTATTTTTTATTGTATTATTGTATTTTTTATTTTTTATTTAGTTATTATTTTATTTTATTATGCTTATT
>KN476049.1:3208-41762 GCA_000787095.1 Periophthalmodon schlosseri
TGACAGCTGTTTTTCATTTATGAAACTTTAGCACTTTTATTATTAGAGTTACAAAATTAGTTATTAGTTAGTTATTAGTTGTCATCAACATTCCTTGGGGGGTAAAGGTAACTGGAGGCACTGCTATGTCTGAATATATGTAATTTAAATTTGACTTAATCTGTTAATCTGAGTTTTGTTTTAACACAATCCGACCACAAAAAACTAATTTAAAGGGCCTGTATACCCCAGTACAGACACATTGTATGATGTATAATGCATCTAGTAGAAAGCATTTTATTTCATGTTAGCATGCTAGTTGTAGTTAGCTTTACCATCATGGCAAAACTGTGCGTTGGTCTCTGGGAGATGTGAAAAGTGCTTATAAACTCATCACTGTGAATAATTAGGATCCTTGGAATGCATAAGGTGAGTGAGGAATATCTTTGGAATAACTTTTGCAAACCATTTAAAATTAACTAGTTCTGTTTTTCACATTGTTAAAACAGTACAAATCAGGTACAGTGCCTTTAATTTGAACAGTGATCTTTTGTGTTGTTAAACTAGTCCCTCTAAAATAACATAACAGTCACAAGCTAACTAGCTAGCCAGTTGTTTATTATTCACACTCACCTATTTTTGTTGTCAAACATCTATGCTACAATAAACGCTTGTATTCATAACAGGTTCCTGAAGATTTGACTGTTTTCAGACCATCTAAAACGTATCCAGCTGTGTTTCCTAATGTTAACTTGAGACTGTTTGGTATTTTACATAATATTCTATTACAAAAAATATTGACAAAACTAGTCTGTTCTGCATCTTGTGGTTTGTGGGGTATATAATGGAATCAGCCCAAACTTACTCAGAGAGATGCTCTACTTATTGGGCCCCATCTGTTCCTCCAGTGCCCCCTCGAGGCCACTGTCAGCCAGGACCACTGCATGGAGTAAATTGAGAACATGCAACTCAGAAGTTACAGGTTGCAGGTGGGCCAAACAATGTGCCATGGATCAGTGGCTAAGTGTGTTTATTGGTTTCCCTCCCCGGGGACGTGCACAGGGCCATGCAGAGAGAGACTGACACTGTGGCTCCAACATGGAAACAGTGACAAGCATGGATATGGTGGGTGAACTGTAAACCCTTGTGGTGACCCTTGGAGTGAGCGCGGAACATGGCGACTTTTCTCATACAACATTGGAAAAAGGCTCTGGGAGGGAGACACAAGTGTCCAATCAGACTCACCGCATTTACGTCAATGTTTTCTGTTGATGTTACAAAGGAATATGTGACTTATTGTATATACTTAAATGACTTGGTTCCTGGAATAGTCTGCTAATTGTTGCTCTCTGTCAGAAGTGGTTTAGACAGACAAATATGAACCAAAAATTGTAAATTAGGATTCCAATAACTAAGGGCTGTACGGCTGTATACTCCTGTGTGGCCTTGTGCCTCAAATAGCTACCAAAATGGCTATTCTGCCTTGGACCAAATAATCTGAAGCTTTTGTCATCATACATTATCATTATAAGGTTATGTTGTAGTAGTACTCATTTGACAGACCAGGTATAAGCATTAAAGTGGGGGTATTATCCAAAATTGACATTTTGAATTCTTCTACCATGTTATAACATTGTCTCTCATAACAAGTGGTTTTATATGTCATTCATTTGCCTGGCACTATTCAAACCTTCCTTATAGTTAGCAGTACAAAAATATACATAGTTCAAACCTACGTGACATGTTCCCATGTGACCATATTTCATAGCTATACAAAAGCAGGATACAAAACAATACACTACAACTTCACAAACTTGATGCAATTTGCTGTAGTTTCATTGGTGGAATGCACGCTGGTTATGTTGTGATAGCATCCTGAAAGAGGAGTGACTTGGCGTGAGGAAAAGGGGAGCGGGTATTCAGAAGCTAAATAAACGATTTAAGTTTATGTTGTTTTCAGCAAAGATAGCATTTTCAAAACCATATAAGGTAACATGGTGATCTAAATGTGTTAACATTTAATATACCATAGAAGTGTAACAAGCCCTCTTTAAATAAGGGTTGAAGAATGGATAGAGACATTCAACAAATTGATCTCGCATATGTGCTGCCAAATGCCTAGGCTTTCAAGCAGCACCCTCTGCAGAAAGTTCTTTACATGCAGTAATGAGAAAGGCGTCTGGTGTGAAAACTAGGATGAGCTTATCTTTGACCACCACTCCTCCAATAATATGAAGGCTGTCTCGAATCAATAGTTTGCTTCTGCACTTGCATGTTGTTGCTGTTGTGATTGACCTGGAGAACACCAACTATGATCTTGTTAAATCTGGCAATGGGTTTTGATATTTTAAGTAATTGGTAAAAATGGGCTGAAATGACTTGAAAAGATGGCAAGATGGCAAAAGGGCAGCAAAACGTTCAATTTTGAGATAATTGGGCAATGAGTAAAGCAAGCTGATAAATTAATCTTTTTCATAAATCTAATACAGGCATCTAATACACAGATGCTTCCCACTGTTCTTAAAAAAGATGCAAAAAAAACATTTTAAAAATACATTTCCGCAAGAATATTCAACAGATTTGGAGATTATCATTGAGATGAGATGTCATTGGTCTGATGATCCACCAATGGATTCAAGGCAAAGATATCAGTGGGAGAAGACAATACATTCGTCGGAGAAGAATTCATGCTGTAAAAGGTACAGGTGTCTCCCCTGCTTTAGAAATGTTACATTAAAAATGTTTTTTGTAATCCATAAATGTTTTATGTCAATATACATACATACATATGCTAACCTTGCTGCTCTTGTTTTGCTGCAGATTGTGGTGGCCTTTACGAGTCCTAGTAAAGTGACGTCTTTCACCTTTAAGCGGTGGTGGTGTCAAGTGGCTGTGCTGAGGGGTTTGAAGCCCAGAGAAAGAGCCCCTTCTCTGGCAGAGGGGCCTTGCTTTTCCACCTGAGCCGCAGGTGTTTGCATAACGGGCCTGTGGCTTGGCCTGGCTGCAGCGCCTTCATTCACCTTCATCCCGCTAATGTTGACTTTTAGCTCTCCTCCTCCCAATCGTCTGTAGGCCCAGGGGAGGAGAAAAAAGTCTTATGCTCCTGATAAACTATATGGTCCTGTGTGAGTTTGATGATGGCGCAGGAGGGAGCGATGATTGTGGACTATCACCTTCCCTGTTTTTGACGCACGCTGGAAATGGGGCAATGTGGAAAGCCGTGCAGGCAGGCTTTGCTGGGTAACATGATGATGAAAAATGCCAGTATATGTGCAGGTGTTTCTGTGTTTTGACAGCGTGTAAGCACAGCAGCAGTATGTGACACAGACCAGGGGGGGATTTCAAGCCTAAAGAGAGGTAGTCTATAAAGAGTAGTGAATTTTGGAATTTAAATTTATTTCAAATGCTGTCTCGTTATATTACATTCAGGAAATTTGAATTTTCTGTAATGTAATGATGTAGTCCGTCAGAATGGTTAACTAGTAGGCCTACACAATGGTTCAATTCACCATATCTCATGCATGTTTATGGACAGTGGGAAGAGCCACAATAAGAAAAGGTCATACATTCCACTCACTAACCACTCTCCCATCAAACACTGGTATTTTGTAATATTTTGGTTGCTCCAAATTTGTGGTCACCACAGTGAACCAAGCAAAACTACCTACTCTTCAGTCTTGACTGTCAGACTAGCTACTTGGAGTAGGGTGTCTTGCTTAGAGAAACAATCCAGACCAGAAACATTTGCCATCATCATGCGGAAAAGCATAATTTGGCAAAAGAAATGGCGGAAAAAACGATTGTGGTAAATCAAGAACCTAATCACAATGAAATCACCTCTCATTTCCAACTTTAGAGGCACTGACCCACACTTGTTCCTGTGGTGATTAGGATCTTTCTTCAGGTCCTTCTTCTGCACCTTCCACGTCTCTCACCTGTCGCCCCCCCCAACCTGCACCCCCTTCCGCACATGGCCCTGTTACCTGGCACGCCAACACTCTGGTTTATTTTCACTGGGATCCGCTTTCTAGCGCTCTCTGCCAGAGACAATATTATGCTGGAAATATACAGGTATTAACTGTTAAGATTTCAGATGGTCAAATAAACTAGAGGTGCCCTGCTCTGGCACGTCCCAACAGAGACGAGATTGTGCACGGATGGCTTGCTGCTAATGAATCACGAGGGGGGAAGCGGCTCAATCACTAATAATTACTCCTCCCTTCTGCCCTTCACTCCATCCATCTGTCCGTCCTCCTTCTGCAGGCCCAGGTGATTTCCAAGCAGCGCGCTCGTTTATCTTACCCACCTTTGATTTCAATGTGACATTCATTTCATGCTCATTTCCTTGGCCTGGCCATCAAGGCGGCTCTTTCATAGCGCACTAAACGGCCTCTTATGCGCTGACCTTTAGTGGCTCAAAAGGAGGGGTCGAAACAAACAGTGCTCAGCAGGGAGTAAATGATGATGGATCTGTTCTGGCCAAGCTTGGAGTTATGTTACGCACAACTGGCTGCGGTGCACCTCTCCATACTTGTGTTCACGTTCACCACCCTAGGGCCACACTGCATACTTGTTGTAAGTTTGCGTATTTGGGCCTCTAGAGGTTAATAGTCAGACAAGATTAATTATTCAGCAACTAATTAGGAGCTAATTAGAATCCTGAACAAACTATTTAAGGAGAAATGATGAAGGGACTTGTGACAGGGAATGCAAAGTGACATGTTAGAAGGCTTCTTTATAACAACTACAAAGTGCTGAAGTTGTGAGGCCTTAGAAAAAAAATTATTATCTAACTATTTGTCTATTGGTATCTAACCATTTGGTAGAGCTATATGTCATGGGAATATGAATTATGATTATGACAAACTTGGCAAAGGTGGTTACACATTTGGCAGAATGCAGAGGATCAACAGTTCAAAACACAAAAGTGCATAGGCCTATTGTGATAGAGGAGCAAATGGTTATTCCCACTCCAGTTACAGAGCATAATTGAAATCTGCCTGCTCATGGTTTGACTGGGACTTGTAGCTCACCTTTGTCTACTCATGAGCTTGTGAGTAGCATCTGTTTATTTGCATGCAGTATCATTCAAACATGATTCTCTGTTATGTACCTGTTTAGTGCAATTCATTTTGTGGCCATTAAAAATAATACAGTAATGAGTTGCTAACAAAATAAACTTAATTGTTCACTCTTCTTGTCAGTCTTCTGAGTTCTAAGTCAAGCAACAAATTATTAAACAATGTCATAATTACATAATTACTCTGATTTTGTAGTCTTATCAAATAAATATTTGATAAATAAATTATTTTATTTGATTAATAAAACATGACGTGAAGATTTTACCTGCTGCAAGGTCATTTATTTGTGGCCTATGTACATCATAAAGTAGGTTATTGCATCAAGCAAACTATGCTGTTATGTTTTACGCAGGCACAATTGGAAAACAGAAAGTCAGATAATTAATAAAATGTGATTTCTTGTGGTTGAAATACAGATTTCATAAGCATCATCCCATTTGTCAAGTGATTTCACCTTTCTGCCTGCTTTTTTATTTCTACTCAATCTGTTTTACTACATTACATTTACAACTCTAAAATGTAAGTAATGGACTAAGAATTTGTGGATATAGAGCACCACCTACAGTTTGTAAATAATATACATTCAGACCTGCTCTAACCAAATATCTGGTTTTGTGCTGCTCTCAGCTCCAAGCTTATTGTCACAGTGGCACAGTACACTGCAATAGATTGCAGTAGCTTTTTTCATTTGTAGTGTACAGCATATTATTAAACTATGCACAAGTTCATGAAATACATCAGGAACTAAACCGTTTCTGGTTTATTCCAAATTAGCACTCCTCCCCATTTGAAGAGTTTTTGGTATGCATGTGTACAAGAGAGAATTAAGAAATGCATTAAAATATGCACGTGGCATGATTACAATCTGTTCCCCAGCAGAACATGAGGCACTTTATTCAACACAAAGGTTTGCCATTCTGCTCACTGACAGGAAACTTTGAGACAGTATAAAGATTTTGAGCAGGTCATTAGATTGTGCATTTGGTACACTGTGCGTTGCGGGTTAAGAGGTGTCTTTATTGTTAAGCTTTAAAACTTTCAGTTCTGATCTGAGAAATGTCCCAAAACAACTGAGAACCTGAGAAAAACTGTTAAAATCACAGTGGCTGACTGGCTACATTCTGTTGTTGTGATTGTATGTGACCAATGGAGGGCGCCCATGAATCGTATTTAGACACCTATAGGGGTAGCCTCAAGGTCTACTCTCAAGGTCTACTTTATCAGAATCAGAAAATGTTTCATTGCCATTGTTGGTGAACAAAATTCCCAAACTAGGATCTTGCCTTGGTGGTATGGTGCAACATAAAACAATGAATAATAATAGTAAATATAAACCATGATAAAATAAAAGGGCATTAAATTAAGGAATAATATATTGACTGTGTGGCCCTTTCGACCTCCAGAAAGTTACATACTGTCACTTTAACTGATTCAGAATGACTCACTTATGATGTATTGGTCATGAGTCTGTTCCCATTTTTTCCCTTGATATTTATAATTTCCTCTGTTAAAGTTCTTGTTTTCAAATCCTGTAATCAGTTTCACTTTCCACATGGTTTGACATGAAGATAAACCACTGACCTTCAGCAAACAACATGTGCCAAAAGGTTACTTTACAACTTATTTATTTTTTGCTGAATAGTAAGTTAGTATTTTGTTGTATAAATATTATGGGACATTGAAAGACACACAAAACTGTTTTCAGAGTTATGGAGATATCACAAAACACTTTCTAAGCGGCTTGCACTGCACGTATCATCTTGGGCAAATAAAGGGGGAAGCACTATTATGCGTTTAAATTCTGCCTGATCCTTTTGGGTGTATCTCTAACATTCTGAATCTTTTAAAATTACAATTACTGTACAAATATTCATTTCTAAATCTAAATTATGTACTTACATTGGTGTGATGGTATACTTGTTAGTTGCCAGTGTCTGAAGAATTATCTAAAAAGCAAAAACAGATATAATTTTAATCTTCCTTTCTTCTTAATTGTTGTATGAACTTCATCAACTTCAGTCATGGCAATCCCCAGTTTACACCAAAAACCTTTGTCATCACACCCACACAGAAACTGCAGCCAGAACTAATGTGCTGATGAAATTAAAGGGGAACTAAAGACAGGGAAATGGTGTTTTCTGTGACTTTACTCATTAGATAAGCAAATAAACAACAGGCATTATGTAGTTTCATAACCTTAGGCAAATAGAAATAGACTTTGCAAGTGGAAATTTGAATGTGCAACATGACACTCGGATCACTTCTGTCACACGCTTAATGAGACAGTCTTGGGTTTTCCCAGCTCTTGTTAGATCAATGCTTTGTTTGTGTTGTAGAATACAGCGGGAATACATGGGAATTAATGGAAATCCCCATCTTTAGGGTACAATAAAGTATGATAGTAGTAAACTTGCTCCAATGTTTGTGTGTGTGTATGAGTGTGTTATTTAATAACCTATTTGCCAACCTAAAATGGCTTTAAGTTTTCAGTAGGCTAATTGTATCAAAATGTATAGCCAGTAATAAACACATACGGTATTCAAATGTTAAGGCTACAGAAAGGTTAAATAATAAATAAATATGTTATACAGCCAAGACATTTATTATATCATTAGCCAATTAAAACCGTTAATTGGCTAATAATATATTGAATGGGTTTGAAAGCATAGGCCTATTTTGTTTTTCGTCAGTCATTGTTTTTCATCATGCCCAAATCCTCTGCATCCATCATTTTTTAATTCCTAATGCTATAGGCCCTTGAATGATGAAAGCAGAGCATACATATAGGTATTATAAAAGGCTAATGTATTTCAATAAAAATGTTTTGAAGAAAATGTAGGCTAAATGTGCGTTTGTATTGGTAAATTATTTTAATTGCTTAGTTTTCTCATTGCATTAATATCAAATATTCACTTCTGATGAAAGTGAAACAGATGTTGACATTAAGCTGATTTGAGATATTGTTTTGTGTTTCCCATCTTCCTGATTTTTATGCGTGGCCTCATAAAGTTGATAAAAGTATTGAGTGATATCTTCAGCCTTTACACAAGGTAATCGTTTCAATGCAAATTAATATTTGTATTAAGACCTGTTTAGTTTAATGAGTGAAGAATCGCCTACACCACAGGTTTAAAGAAAGGAAAGGGGCAAAAACAGAAAGAGAATTCGTAACTGTACACTTTAGAAAGCGAAATGTGCGTGTATGTGTGTAAAAATGTGCGGAAGAGTGAGAGCCATTCGTAGGAAGCAGATCCATGGTAGGAACCAACAAGGAAGTCTGTAGGGGGAGGGACATTTACCGGAAAATGACGTCACAGTCAAACGCTTTCCATGAAGCAGCAGAAAAGTCCGCAGGGAAAGTTAATTCCCGAAACGTTATCATACGAAAAAAAAGAAGAGGATTAGATGTATATTATCTTGGAAGTATGGATGGACAAATGCCGACAACAGTATGATGACCACTAGGCAGTAATTGTCCTATGTTGCTGATCAACATGGATTTCCAATTATAAAAAGCATAATAATAACTAATATACGAGTGATTTGTCCCATATAAGTTAAGATTAGCATAGATAAGATGTGTTTACACGCTGCTGGACTACCTGACAGAAAAGATAAAAAGATCATGAACTCTCACCATGCGATTAAACATGAAAAGAGCAGGTTATAGGCGTGTGTGGTTAAGGAAAAATTCTATTCTGTCTACAGAATTGAATTTTTTTTTGGATCATACCTGTACGACGGAGGGATTACACAGATGTATGTGGGTTGTTAATTAGAGTCTGAGCTCTTTGCGTGCTTTTCACGTGCTCAATCTTCCTCTTTTAATAATTATTGGTCACTGGTGCATTTTTACAGTTGGCATGGAGTAACCATAGGAATCTGTTGAACGTAACGAACGTAGCCGCTTCCCGTAAACGTAATGACGTCACACTGAAGCAAAGCCGCCGCCGATTGGCTAAGAGTTGGGAGGGTGAGAGGAGGGGGGTGTGCGTGTGAAATATAGACCATGATCATTCCGTGTAGTTTCAGTGAAGTAGACTGTTGAGCGACCCGAAAAAGAGAGACGCGCTCCTCCTTCAAAAAGTTAGAATAAGTGGACGTTTACCGAACAAGTTGTACTTTTCTGGACTATATTTTTCCTCACAAAAGGGTTTTGTGAACCAACCGTGCCTTTGAGAAATTATAAAAGTAACGTGCCTCTTACTTTTTGTTGTTTTTCCACTAATCGGACAGCCATGCTGAAGCTTTTCATCGTGCTCATTTTGTCCACCGCTGTTCTTTCAGAATCGGTAAGTTGTTTATCATACGATCGCTACACTTTGTCATAGGTTTCGTCTGGTACGCCTCGGGAGCGCTGCTTGTTTGGCGTGCTGGGATTAGCTACTCCGGCAGCCTCGATTGTGATTCCTATCGACTTGGAGTGATGTGCATTGATTGTCGTGCCATACATTAGTTCGTTGATTCAATGTTTTACCGAGTTAGCTTCTTGGCTACATTTAAACAGTACATTTGTTATGTGTTGGTAAAGGAGCTGAACATATTCAGTTGGGGCCCAGAGGGGGAGGCTGGCGAGTCACTCAAGTCCAGTGACTTTTCTCTCGCTGTTACAAATCACAGGGTCATGTGGACCACTCTACATTTTGTGATAAATCTGCGGCAAAGCTATGAAATTGATTTCCCGTTTATTCTGTGATATTTCTCTTCAAAAATCAAAGGCATTACTCAATCTCATGTCAGAAGCCATTGTACAATCAGTGGAATGATACAGTCTGTGAAATGCTCAAGTCTGACTCAACTCCCAAAGAATGTGTGTACCGAGGAGAGTCACTGAACTGGAAGTGGCTGACATTTGTGAATGTTATTTCACAAGGAGATGAATCTTTTCCATTTGTATTTATTTTACAAATCGTCATGTCTCTTAAGATTACAACCTTTGTTAAACTGTAAAGCTTTATTCTATTGGTATTTTGTTAAAGAGTTAGTACTAGTAAACACAGATGAAAATGGTTAATAGGTTACTTGACAGACAACTAAAGATTGTGTCTTGTCCCCTCGACTTTTGCTAAAGAAAATCATACATATTTTACTTATTTCACTATAATAACAGATTTACCATTGCTGTGTCACTCTTCGTTAGGATTTTCTAGACTGGTTGTCTCTAGCTGTTGTTTATGTTGTCCTGATACCACCCACATTCAAACTGCACCCTACCCCCCAGTTAGTCCCAGTTGCTCAGTCACTACATGTGCATTGAAGAGGCAAAGCACAATGACTTTACCAGTAATGTGAATTAAGCACGGCAGTTAGCCGTAAGAAATAATATACTCATAATGGAGATTTAAGGATGTATTTGAAGATCACATGTGCTGTCTGTGACATGAGATTCTCACCTGATGTCAGCAGCTAGGACCTGTGACACCAATAACAGATTGAAGTCTGCCTTGAGGCTGTACTTTAGTACTCGTTCTGTCATGGGCCAATGGCCATTGGTGCAACAGACACTCTTACATTCCTCACAGTAATGTAGTTTCTGCTTGCTCACTGCCTCATCATGTTGTCCAACTTCTCCCATGGCTCTTTTTTGATTGCTCTCAGGAATGCGACCTCTGCTGACCTTGATCAGACCGCTGAGGGATTTTGCACACTTGGAAGGTTCTCAATAGGGCCATGGGGCCTTTTCATAAGCCAAACTCTGTTCTATGCTTGCAAACTAGCCCAAAATGAACTTACTTTTTGCTCAAACATGCTCTTAGACCTCTAAATTCTACTCTTTTTGGCCCCTATCCTTTGCCTTTCTGTGATCAATTGTCTTTCTGAGGTATCCTTTGGTCCCTTTTTGCCCCTTTATCCTTTTTTGTATCACTTTGCTTTGATGGAAGCCTCTGAGCTATGACAATTCGTCTGTTCACTCCCTCCCTCTTCCCAGCCTTTTCTTATCCCTACCCACTAAGGTCATTATTGGAATGTGGGTTTGTCGTTCCCAGCTAATCGATAACAATGTTCTGCTACCTGACAAAGGGCCACTCTTGGTAGACTACTACTACTAGCTACTCTTGGAGACATTTTTTGGGAGTCCCAGGCATGATTGGAATGCTTTTTATCATCTCTAAGCTGCTTTATGATTTAATTCTTCAGTTCAGTGATGGTGGACGAGACCTTTTCTCTTTTAACTATTAGTTAGTTTTTCATTTAAAACAACTGCATTATCGTTACAAAAAATGTATTGTTTGAGAGTAAATACTAATCACATTAAGTGTTCATTTAATTTACACAATGTTCCAATGTTGGGGAGGTAATTAATTGAGCAACAAGAAATCCTCTTTCCATCAGAGTTAATCCATGTTCCTACTACTAGATCTCAGCTTGTTGCCTTTGGCGTCTTGGGGTGTGTGCCCATTTGTCATATCTTGTTGGAATGTGACTGGTTTAGCCCCCCAATCATTTGCAAGAGAATGAGCTTGGTTTGTAGGAAGTTTTTTTTGTCTCTTTTTGCATGATGGGGTGCACTGAATGACTGTGCAGTGAAAAGAACACAGGGAAGGAGGGAGGAACCGCGGAGCATGATAAATAGTATCACTAGGATGTAATAATGGTTCCTGCATTGCTGTCCGCTGGTCTATAAAATCCCTTTGGGCGATGGAATGTTGGCACAGAGAGAGGAGGTTTTTGTCCTTCCTGCTTGGGATGGAGAGCTGTTGAGAATCTGATTCCCCCTGGCCTCCTCCCGCCCTGACCGCTACATTTTCTGGCACTTGTAACAGGAACTATATGAATGCATTTCGGGCAGGAGTCAATCATAAAATCCCTGCTGTGTTGTTATATCACTTCACCAACACATTTCTAGAAACCTCCTTTTCTTGCACTACACAAGAGACTGCAGGTGCCCTCAGACTTTTTAACCCCTTGACAACAAATAAGTTGAGTGAGTATGAAATCATGTGGGCAAGCTAAAGCTACCAAACCTGTTTCTTCACTTTCACCTCCCCCACACTGCCAAAGACTGGCCCTTGTGGCTTTGTGGTGTGCAAGTAGAGTTAAAGGACAGGAATATGAGCATTTCCATAGGGGAGTAGTATCATTGAGCCTGGAGGGAGGCTGTTTGATGTCAGTCTGAAGTCCTCTGTCCCAGGTCGCCCTGTCGTATGAAAACAGATGGATGTCCCAGGCCCCAAGCCAGGCTCCTAGCAAATGTCAGCCATGATGTACTCAAATGGCCTTTCCCAGGCAGTATGGGGCCACTTCAAACATTTTTATAGACAAACTCAAAAATCTGTTATTATCACTTATTTGGTCCTTTTGCTTATCATAGTGGCTATTCTGTGGGTTGCAGCTTATACTGTTTTGTATCAAGTTGTACAGCATGTTTAATGTAATGTTATCAAAAAACAAAAAAAAAACATTCTCAGGTGATCGTGAAGAGCCTTTGGGTGCTTTACGGGTTTCCCCTTTCTAGAAGCTCCTTCTTAACAAAATATCTGTTATTCAGTGGCTTTTGTTTGTTGAGGCAGCCTAAAACATTTGTGCCTTACCAACTGGATGTTTTCAGGACATGGTTTAAATGCAGTAATCTGGTTCATGTTTGTCTGCAGTATGAACATAAACTACACATTTGCACACATCTGACATGGACCTGTGTGTGGGGTCCGGAGTAGAGCACTAAAGGCTTGGTGTGCCAGCCCACATGGGCACCATACTCTAAACCTGTAGTCAACATAACACAGAGTGGAGTGTTGCTATGTTAATCCACAACTTTGCTCTAGTCTGCTTCTTCTTAAGACATTTATCAGACTTCTTTACATGGAAATTCTTGCTTACGTAGCATGTTTAGTAAAAAAAAAATGTCGTTTTTGTCTTTTACTGAATTATGATGCAATATTAATTTGTTGCTGCCTCAATTGAGTCTATATATCTTCATGAGAGAAATATGGTGCTTCTGTGATGAAAGGTACTTTCATATTATTTCTCATGAGCAGCTTTGTAACTAACTTTCCACTTGCAATAAAAGACATCCTCATTACACTGGACATCCATCTGTTTTCCATGTCATTTGTGTGTTATTTTTAGAGATGGTTCCTGTTTTCTTGCAACTCTGGCCTCAATCCAATCTTGTAGGCGATAAATTTCCAGTAGCGTACATTTGGTCTATTTGCTTCTTAGATCCAAGTCGGTGATATACTGCCCGAAGGGACTGACTTCAAAGAGCAGGAACACAAGAGAGGAAGACATTAAAGTGGTTTGGTATGATAATGTGACGCTGACTGTTTGTCAGAACTGGAGATAGTTTGGAGATTACCAAGTTGTCCAAATGGTATTGGTTAATTATTAGGGTATAATGTAGACCTACCATAAAACACAGGTGCTTTTGAGAGAGGTACACTAAATCATTCATGTCTTCCACATGTGTATGTTCATTTATAAATTGCAACTGTTCGTCAGCTGTCTGTTTAAACTTCAACACTTTATCGACCTATGTTGCATCTGAAAGCCGGTCAGGATCAAAGTTGTTGTTTGCTTTGTTGCCATAGAGTCTCACACAGGGCTGGTAGGTGGAAACTGTGCTAAAGTTAGACGCGGTGTAGGTAGAAGGAATCTAGAGGTGGTCTGTCAGAGCAAAGCTTGGATTTCAGCCCTGCGCCAGGTGTTTATGGGAAGGCAAATGAGGCCTACATGCTAGCAGTCAGACATGAGGACTTTGTAAAGGTGAGGAACATAATGATCTTAACATAGATGCCCCATGTGCTGTACTGCCCTGTCCCCCTCAAAGTGTTTGTAATAGGTCTCTCAGGAGTGGTCACTCTCTGTTGTGTCAGTAGTCACAAGTTCATCTCTCCGCAGTTCAGTCGACATGGTTCGAATCCTGCTGAGTATCATCTGGCACTAGGCTAAGAGATAAGTGGAATCACATTTGTACATGATACTGTTATTTAATCGTAAGTGAAAATCTGTGTTGAGAACAAAATTGGATGGCTACGTTTTCTTTTTCTGGATGAGGTCAAGAGATGGCAGACATGACAAAGAAGAAGGAAGCGCATTCCTGTGCTGGTGCCCCTTTTCTTCCTTTTCAGGGTTTGATCCTCCTCTGAGACGCTGTGTGAATGGAGCAGATGCCTCTGTGTGTCGGCAGATGGAGGGATTGTTTGGGCAGCCTAATGAAGGGAGGCTGGGCCGGGCCGATTCGTGGTTACCTTGGTCATTGATATGCTCTTGAGGCGTCCACTGGCATTGTTAGGCTTCAATAGCAGGGACAGAGCAAAAGGCCAAGTGGCGGCTGGCCCAACAGAATGTTGACAACTATAGCCTAAAGGTTTAGCATTTATGAAAATAAAAAAAATAATAATAACATGAGACACTCATCACTCATCTTAAATGGAGTGTTTTCTCAAATTTCCCTGTATTCGATTCATGGTTCACTTCCAGTGTACTCTATAAAGCAATGTATACAATTTTGTTATGTACCGGCAGTGGCACACTCTTGATGAACTGAAATTGCTGGCAGAAACTCAGGCCAAAATTTTGTTGTTGTGTCAATGCTACTAAGTGGAAATCCCTGAAGTCCATGTGGTTAATTAAAACTTTGCTTCACATTAGGTGGATTTTATGAGGTTTAGAATGACTGTTGAGAGGGCAAAATGGTGACCTGAGGGAAAAGTGGCTTTTTAAAAATGGCTGAAGCAGGATGCGGTGAACCTTAGCACAAGGCTTAAAGAGCCACAGACTCTTTAGATGAGATGCTCAGGTTTTGGTCAATAAATATCAGAATATATACAGAATATACTGTACCTGTCTGACTACAGTGGGTTTACGCGAATGAGTGAAGCCTGTTTGTGCAAATAAACGACATGCTGTGTGCTGCTCCCATGGGCTGGCTGTTATGCTCACATTAGAGGGTATGTGTTGTGTGTTAGATTTGAGTTGGATAAAATTACTATGATTTTGATTCTTTGGTTGCCTTGTCTCAAATGAAAACTTAATCCAGACAAGACTGATCAAAGTAAGTTGTTCAAGATGAGTCGGCCATGTTTGGATCACACTTGCTCTCTCCTTGTTGGCCAATGAAACTACCAGGAGGCTGATTTTCATGCTTTCTCTGTTGCATAACCGCAGCTCTGGCACCGGCAGCAGGCCTGTGTTCTTTACCAGTCTCGGCTGGTTTAGAGAATGGTGGGTCTCAGCTGGAAGAGTTTTTCCAATCAAAATTTGATTTTGATTTGATTTTTTTAACCTTTTCCTAACTAGCAAGTCAATATCTGTCACATAACAAACTGAAAAATGTAGTTCAGAAAGTGTTTGTAATGAGTGGAAATTGTTGCTTATTTCACTTTCACATTAACAAAAATCCCTTTTCTCTTATCTGCTGTAGAGACCTAACCTGTCCAGACAGGCCGTAGTGTGCCTAAAGGACAGTACAGTGTTGTCTGATCTCCTCAGTCAGCATGAGGCCATCAGATCATCATCATTATCAGTCAGGGGTAAACTAAACGCCTCTCCTTGGTGCTCACAAGCAAATGCCCCTCTCAGGCACGTTGTGATACTGTAAAGATTCTGTGCCCAAGGGGGCTGTAAAACCAGAAAGTATAAAGCATAAAGCCAGTGACTCATGTTGACTGACTCACTCAAAACTCTTTAACTTTTGTGATTCCAACAATGTGACTCCTGCAGCAACATGCTACAGGAGCAGTCTGCATCTGACTGAAAGCAAGTCATAATTTTGGAACTACCTGCCCTATACCTGAGCTACTGCTACCGAATTTGCAAACTAAGTAACCTTTTAAACATTTTTGTTAAAGGACTGGTTCATCATGGAGTTGTTAGAGTCTTGACTTGGGCACTGTTATTCTGTCCATACTTAATAAACATTGACCATATTTAGTCAAAGTTTATTTTTTTTCTAATAACATATTTTGAGCATGTCTTTTATATTTTACTGTTTTCATTATGAGTGTTGCACCATATTGGTTACTATGTCAAGTATCTGTAAAAAGACAAGGCTGGGAGGCCTCTCAACCACTTGTTAAGCAGGCTTAATTTTCAGGGTTACGAGACTCGCATGGAAGTAATTATGAGGTGCGCTCATGATGTCATCAGAGTGCTGTGAGAAATGGGATGTGTGGGATGTCCTGGCAAGACTCCCAACTTGAATTCAGGTCATTAAGCAAATGAAGGATTATTATTGAAGTACTTTTGTAGGTTTCCCCTGTTAAATGATGAGTCTTTCATCAGACATCTCTTAAGCTAGAGAAGCAAACATTTCACTTTCAAATAAACATGAGTATTATTTCATCAGAAGTGAATGGTTAGTTTCAGTGGAATTTCCCATGGAGACGACTTGTTTCCCACAGGTCAGTCAGAACGATACATTAGTCATGTTTATCTCCTGTGGGGGTGGCACTGGGTCATGTGACATGTTTTGGAGAAGAACAAAATGAACTACAGAGTGTCCATTGTATAGTCTTTCTTCCCCCTCAGGCCAATATTTCGTTCATAAAACCTAAGATTTCTTCCTGAAATTGCAGAATTTGCTGTAATGCCCTTCATAAAATATATTTTTGTTTCTAGTGTGTGCCTATGACATGATATAAACTTGTCTAGGAAAAAAACAACACACTTTAATAACTGTAATAACTTTAACTGAAATTTTGACTTTCAGTTTTTTAGCCACTATCTGTAATGACCTTGCTGATAATGGGCAAAGCCAGTTACAGTGTTGACCATGATCCAACGGAAGAGTCTTCCTTGGAGCTTTTCTCACCTCGTTTCACCTCCAAGGTTTTGTGCTTAATGTTATGCTGATTAGCCTTCAGTACACACAGCGTTTTAATCCCATTCACACTGCTTACAGAGCAAATGGTCAATGAAATTAAGTGTGCTAATGTGATTAAAGGAGCTCCATGACTCTTCATTATGTGAGCTTCACAGTGATTAGACTGACAGTTGGGGCTAGTCCTTTTCAACAGGCCACACACACAGATAACTTTATCACCAAGCGTCTGCACTTTTAACAGCAGAGGCAGATGAGTCAGCTCCTACTGGTCGCTGAATCATTGTGTCATGGTGGTTACAGTCCCGGACAAAACGTTAGCTTGAAGTCTTTGAAGTACAGGGCTATAACTCTTGATGACCTCCTCAACCCCTTGACATGAGGAGTTTATTTTGAGTATAACTAAGGTCACTTTCAATTATTAGGGCCGAGCATGGATGTGCAATGTGTATGTGCAACGCCCATGTGCATTAAAAAGTTATCAATAAGATTTTAAATAAAATGTTTGACATGGTCATGGTGAATTTTCATTTTTTGAAAAACAAAAACAAACATTGAATGGACCCAGTCAAGCATGCGTGCACTTTTCTGAGCTGGATGTAATAACATACAAATTAGGGCTCTATAGCGCCCCCTTCAAATTTTATTTAAATCTCATAATGGGGAACAATGTGACAAAGTCATCATTCTAACTTTTATCGTTTTTTTTGTGTAAAAAATAGAAGAACAAAAAGTATTATATTTCCTTTCCGCCGAGTCAGTCGCACCTAAGACAACCAAAATATGCTTAAACTTGGTTCGTCCAAAATCTAGACCTCGTACTTTAACAAACTTATCCTAGGGTTTTGATCCGACGGACTTCAAACTGAGGCAGCATCATCAGGACATATCTGGGGTCAAATGTTGTTAAAAGAAATGTAATTTTGGTAAATTATATCTGTAGGTGGACCTTAAAGTACTTGTCTGGGAATCTCACCCAGAGGACAATTGTCACAGTATTGCAGGGTTCCAAGCTCCAACCAGTTTAGCTTTGTTATTGTCCTCTTGTGTCTCTATATAGTAACCAACAAGTGAAAATGTCTACTTGACACTGTGCCACTGGTGCTTTTGTCTGGTGGCATAATATATAGAGATACTGGAAATGTCTGTCTTGAATTTGAATCAAAGAACTTAAAATGGCCACCAATTTAGTTCCTAAAATGCTTAACAGTGCTGTGTTCGTGGTGTTTAAGAGTGCATTTGGGTTAGTAATATATGTTTAGCTGTGACAGAACTTCCGGGTGTCTTGACGTATGCGACTGTGGTGCAGTTGGGTTCAGTAATTACTGTTTTTCTCCTTATTCATGTGCTTAACGATGTAGAGAAGGAAATGGACTTCTCCTGCCTTCCTAAATGTATGGTTTGTGGTTGTATAGGCTCTTAATGATGTCGGGTTGACTGCCATAATGATCTGGTTTTGATTCTTTTCTATGGTTCATTATAGCAAATGTTAAATAATGTGTTTCTCTGACCCTTGGTCTCTCTGTGTCCTAGCAGGTGAGGGAGACAGAGACGTGGATGCCCATGAAGACGACACAGAAGGTGTCCATGTCCTCGCCTGAAGACTTGGAGGTGTCAGGAGACTCCCAGAACGGATCAGACTTTGGCTTTTCAGACGATGAGGATGATGATGTGTCTGACGCCTATGATGAAGAGTTCTCTGGCTCTGGAGATGGAGGTGTGTTTCTCATATTTCTCAATATTTTATAAATGCATTTATCTGTAACTTTTATTTGGCATAATTATAACTTGGCATTGGTTTCCCATATACAGAAACAACAGTTCCACCTGAACCAGAGGGCAGGCCATCAGATAAGGTAACAAAAAATCTTAATGCAGATAAATTACCTTAAGTTTTTTGAGAATGTGTATCTAAATGCCTTTCTACCATTTTAGCCATTTGTGAACGACAACAAAATCCCAGATTTGGAGCGTCCGGTGCGACCCACTGTGGACGAGAAAGAAATCATCAGAAAAAGTAATGAAATCCCAGTGCAAAGAACCAAGACAGAGACCAGCGAGGAACACCCATCCAATGTCCTCATGTCCCATGCCACGGAAGACAGCATCTTCAACAAAACAGAGGTTCTTGCAGGTCAGTAAAAGATTGTTTGTGTTAGAGACTGACAGGCTAAATTAAATAGTTCCAGATTGTTGCATGTCCATGTCAATTTAAATAAAACTTAGTCTGGCTCAAGTTCTCATTAAAAGTTTAGCATTTTTAATTGAATTACTGTACATTGTAAATGTTTATAGTCCTCTCTAGCCTGGCACTAATGAAAACATTCATTTTAACCCATTGCTAAATCTAACAGCGAATGTTGTCATGTTTTGCAGCTTTGATTGCGGGTGGCGCTGTGGGCCTCATGTTTGCCGTTCTGCTCATCCTCCTGCTCATCTACCGCATGAAGAAGAAGGATGAGGGCAGCTACGTGGTGGGGAATAAGCCCATCTACAAGAAGGCCCCTACCACAGAGATCTACGCATAAACTCTGGCCTTGTCAAAAACACACCCTGACCCTTTAAAAAACCAATCATGGCCAGTGTTGTGGCCGACAGTGCCTCATCTTCATCATAACCATACCTCTTCCTCCTCATCTTTCACCTGACCGCACGCAGCCTGGTCAGCAATGCGGCGCTCAGTAACCAATCAGGAGGGAAGCCCCATCATCACAATCAATTGACTGACTCCTACCTGAAAGTCATGTATTGGTGCTCTGTTGTCCAATCAGAAGCTTTGACGGTCCTTGTGTCCCTCTCTTTTTGTGCTTGGAAAAGAAGTGGGGACTTTTTCAACTGCCACTTCAGTGCGGTACAAAGCGATTTTGTTTTCTCCTGTAATTTTTCTTCCTAGTCGCAGAGGACTCAAAAAAACCTTTAAATCGCTTCCTGTTTGTTTGGTTCCAGTTAAAACACTAAACACTGTGCAATGTTTTTGTCTCAGTATGGTAGTCATTATCAGTCCAGTTATTTATTTTCCCTGTATTGTTGTATCAACCCCTTTCCTCCTCATGTGTTCCTCAATCCACCTCTTGGACTCTCAGTACTGCGACTTCAAACTTTGCTGTAGCATGTGAATTTAAGTTAATTTTGTTTTTTTGTCTTTTTTTTAACAACTCCTTGTAAAGCAGAGAGATTTCATATTTTAGATTTTGTATTAAAGATTTCTCATGATGGGAAAGATCAGATTGTTCAGTGAATTTTATTTTTCACAAACAATCAGTATTTCACTTTATGTTAATGGTACATTTTTTTTTAAATTATAGTTTTTCACACAGTCCGTTAGACATTGTGGCCTAAAGTAAAGATGACTCACTGAATATATGTTTAGAGGTGTCAGATTGTGATTGGTCCCCTAGCCACACAAGCCCTAGGGCCATGAATGTGAGAAAGGAATAAAATTGAGATGTATAGTACTGTGTAATACTATATAAAATACTATAAAAGGGCTACATTACAATTGAAGTATAAGGGCTAGCCTAAACTAATGCATGTCACCTGGTATTTGTTGTCCTATGTAATGAAAGTCCATCCCCTGGCATGTAGGACCAGATAAACAAGATCAACTAATAAAAGGGGATTTGCTAACTAGCCTGTCACACTTACTCTGCAGTGTGTTATTCTGTGCTTGCCCATCAAAAGCCTAACATACAGTTTGTTGTACTTCTGTACTAATTGCCACCATGGCTCCGGGGTTCTGTGATTACCAAAAACCAAAATAGTTAACCGCCCGACACACCTACATTCCACGTGAACCATAGTTCAGGCTAGTGTTGAATGCCTCTAACCGCAAAACAAGCTGATCTTTGCTCTGTCATACTTGCCTTACTATTCATATAAATGGTTAACTTAACACACAAATCAAACCTCTATGATCGGACAAGCTGGTAGTGACCTATAAGAATAAGCTACAGTTTCAAGTTCTCCATTTTTCAGGTGTAAGAGCAGTCTATAAAGTCAGTATGTTCATATTATGTAGTTAACGTTTCATTGCAAACAAACTGATCTATAAAGGCTTGTAAATAGTAACATAACTAAAAAAGGTACTTAGCCACATTCTTGGCAGCCAACGATCTACCAAATATTTAAAGCCAAATGTTTTTTCTCCAACATCTGACTGTGCAGGAAGGTGTCCGTTTGGATTCAGATTCTAACACACCTGTCTTTGATTCAACTTGTCCCCTTTTGTATTAATTTAACTGTCAAATTATTTTATTGCATTCTTTCAGGTTGGGGTACTGTCCCCTTAAGCTGATGTACATGTGATTTTAAAGTTTTATATATACATTAGTTTGGGATTTCAGAAGACAATAGTTTTGAAACTTTTGTAAGAATTTCTATCTTTTAGACTTGTTTGCTTTTGTATTTATGTTTTTGTTTGTAGAAGAATTGTGGTTGGCTATCATCCCATCAGTCAGGGGGATGTGCCGATGAGCCATGCTGCCTGAAGCAGACTGGGGTTGATCACCATGAAATACCGTATTTAGACCTAAGCCAAATAAAGAAAACCTCATTAATTTGGAATTATGGAAAAGTATAACTGCTAAACCTGTCTGTGTGTGCTGAAAGCAGTTGTTGCACATTTAAAATAACACAAGAATATGTACAGTCGTTGGCTTTTACCCAAGACAGTAGGTTATGAATGTTTTGGTGCCTCAGTGAGATGATCTGATGGCCAGCATTAGCAAATGAATCGGAGCCATTGTGTCAGTGTAGGACCAGGTCTGCTATCTGGAGTGGGCTAAGCTGACCCAGAATAGAACAAGGTGGAAGCATTTCAAATGGTAATCAGCCTCGGCTCTGCTCACTTAGCATGGGGGAGATATTACTGCTGCTTAATGTCACAAACACCACATGTGAATCACCAGTGGAGTGGAGAAGCCAATGAATCATTGGTTTCTGCACGCATGTTTTGATTTATAAATGGAAATAAAGCTATTTTTATGCACACAAATATTTTAAACAATTGTCTTTGTCTTGTTCTTTATACGGCCCATTTCGGTTGTAGATCTTAAAACACTTACTGCAGAGATGGATGCAATACCAGTAATACCAATCTAATACCAGTATGAAAATGTGTGAAACTAAAGATACATAAAACCATATTTAATAAAGGCTACACACCATACATCATATAAGGTCAACAGTTCAAAATAATTAAAGTATTTTATAATTCAAAACCAGCAGGGCCCTTGCTCAACATTCTGTAATTCAGTCACATTGTTTGAGTTTGACTTTTCAGTTCTAGTAACAGCTGATTTTAGCATGATCAACTATTTTCTTGTCTTTGTTTATGGCATTGGTTTAGTACATAAACTTGCGTGTGTGATGAGTTTCCCAGCACTCTGACGCCTTTTCGGTGTCAGATTTCCTTCGTGTTCTGCCCACAGCTCACCTGGGCCTCTTTGTCTCCTATTGGCTCTCACACACAAAGGGACATGCAGGCATCCGATTCATAAGATAATGCAGTTGTATTTCAAAACAGACTGGATCATGGTTTTATGGTTATCACCACCTCCTGGGACACCTTTTCCATTTTGGCTTTGAATTACAGTGTTCTAAAATGTAATGTAATTTTGTTTGCTCAGTTCAATAAGCCCTTGTTTGAGGACCACTAATACTTGGTCTACTACTACTGCTGCTGACCTTTAATCAACCACAGATAACAGTCACTGTGGTCCTCCAGTCCAGGGCTGCCAGATTTTTAGAGAGCAACAAGCGACCAGGCCTTTGAGAAAAAGTCCCAAACAAGCAACCCCAGCCCCACGCAAATAAGTGAAAAAATATAATCAATTAGTTAAACGCTGTATGTTGCCTGCTAAATTATTGTATAAACAGGCAAAATCACCTCTTGATGTGAAAGTGCCACTCAGGAACAAGCCATAATTAGCAAGTGACTTTCCAAAAAAAGAAGCCCAAATTTGCTATAAAGTTAGAAGCGGGCTGTGCCCGGGTTCAGCAACCGTGGCTGAAAGGAGATCTTAAATTGCCATTTGTATTGTGTATTTCAATATATAAATGTGGGGTAAGTGTGGAGCAGGAAAACAAATGTTTTTTCATGCAACATCTTTTGAAAACTGTTCATGCACATAAGATTTTGATGCACATAAAGCTCAAACAAACAGAATGAAATGAACTATAAAACTCATAGTGACGTTTTAATTACTGTAATATTTGTCCTTTGCTATCAAGAATAACTGTTTAATATGGTATGTTTCCCTTGTGGATCAATAAAGGTTCCGTATGTCAAAGATTTAATGAAATTCATGCTGGAAAATAGACTACATTTCCCAGACCAGGAGATAAAAAGTCCCCAATCTGTGGTAGCAATTCCTAGTTCCTACTAGAAAAAGTCAGGAACTGCAAAAGGTTCCAACAGTGAGAAAACCGCTATTACTGCTGCTATTACAACTGCTCCAATGCCACTACAACTATACTCTTTCTAGACATAATGCTACGCCTATAACTATAAAAGAAAATTGACCTAGACTATACAAAAGGTGTGGCAATTAAACTTTTAACCCAACAAGACAAAACATAAACAATTGAAAAAAAATCCTAGTAGTATTTCATAATGGGTGATGAGACATAGCACAACACACAAAAAATGTGTGAGTCATTTTATAAACCAGATTGACTGAAGAACTTTTGGTTAGCTGACAAAAATAGCAGTCCTAATTTGTGTGTTGTTGACGTACTTTCAGAGCCAATGGACAAGCCACTGCCTGTCGCCCTCGTCGCTTCGGGGAAAAACACCCTTAGTGGGAAAACACTGGCAAATACAACACTTCTGGGAGTGCCACACACTAAACACGCACTTTAAAAACCCCAGCTCCACGCTGTGCACAAACTTAGACTTAACTTTGACACTAAGGTTATATCACTGCAGCCAGAGGAACACCTAGCTTTCTATTAAGAGATGATAAATATAATTAATGACACAATTTGTATTAAGCCTATAAAGTACATTCTCCTATAACCAAGAAGAAACCAAATCGAATACTGATTATTACAGTATTTGAGCAATGTTTGTCTTGCCCCAGTACAGACTGAAGTCCGAATAAGTCTCCTGTGTACTGTCTGCATCTAATAATAAAGCTTTTATTGTTCAAGTATCAGGAAGTGCCCAATTAGCATGCTAGTTTACTTTACAGCAAAACTCTGCTCTGGCCTCTGAAAGGTGTGAAAGGTGCTTATAAATTAATCACAGTGAATAATAAGGCTGCTCTGAATTCATAAGGTAAGCAGGGAATAACTTTAACTTTAAATTAGGTACAGCACTTTTAAGTTCCATACAGTTTAAAAAAGATAAAACATTCCATTACCTTTTGTCATGTTTGCTCCAGACACCCCATGGTTTCTTATGTTCTTTGGGAACCTTTGTGGGGATTTCCAGAACATGTTGCACCAGGTTAAGCTCCATGCTGCTCTTTTATCTTGTGCACATCTCTGATAACCATATCTGAGCATATCTTATATGTAAAGAATGTAACACTACCAGAATGACCTGATAACGTTTGACCTTCTGTAATAGAAGAGGTAAACATCATTCGAATTTTCAACCAAAAATAAAAGACTGCATTAATTTACCTTTATTAATGAGTCATCAATTTCAGTTGAAGAGCCGAGACAACTTAATCACATAATGAGACTTAATCACACTTCATGATTCACACAGTATTTGAGTACCGGTATAATCAAAAACCTTCCTGTTATCAACATGTAAATGTCAACATTACACACTGACCACTAAGGGGAAGTATATGAGTTATGACGCAGCCTGTCTACTCTAATGAAATGTCAAACTTTGCAATAGTTCCATATACACCCAGTGGCGGACCGTGGCCTTGGGACCTGGGTCAGCTGCCCCTATTTACAGATATAACCATCCCTACAGATGTCAAAGAGACCATGTACAGCCTTTCAGTCCCTGTGCTCACCTGTAGAGGTGCAGTGGAGGAGGCAGTGGTGTGCCTCCAGCAGGGCCTTCTCTGCACTGACATTTCAGCAAAAAAATGCAAAACTAATGATTTTATTACATCAATGAAATCACAATTTTATATTTTTAGATCTAAAATTCTCTCAAACATAACATAAATATGGGTATTGTATCAGATATGGTGTTATTTTGGCAGTTGTAACTGTAACTGGATCCTCTGCCACCAATTTTATTGATGTCAAATGTAAAGATTAAATTATGGTATTGAGTTTAGTGTTTTTATATAGGTCAACCTAGATCATTTGTGACTTTTTTAGTACTTCGACCGATGTAACAGTTTGCATAAATGCTTCCATATCCCATTGACATAAGCGTCCCATACACTGCAGATCACAGGCGGACAGAGGAAGTTGGAGGTCTTAAATCTATCAACACCCTCACAGGGGTCAAAGGCCAGATGACAAGGGATTACAGGAAATGAGGTTCTTTGAGTGAGAGAGACGGGTACAGACTTATGTATACTCATCGTGTGTTTATATATAACTTAATCAGTGCCCCATAACATCAAGATACCTTTACAAAGCTCTTTGATCCAAAACTCTAATAGCAGACTGTAATTGTGTATGAATTATGTTTTGCATTGGCACTGGCATTGCATGACATTGGACGCAGATTATACCACCTAAAATAAACTGAAATAAGGATTCAATTTAATTCAAGCTTTATTTCCTCCCTTTATGTGCCTCATCTCTCTTTCTTTGCTTCCCCATCTCTCTCTCTCTCTCTCTCTCTCTCTCTCTCTACCCCCCTTCTCTGCCTCCCTCTCGCTGCTCTCTGCGAGTCATAGGCCACCTTTTGTCTCCATGCAAAAACTCAAATTCCTCCAGCCTCTGCCCACAGTTACACACACAAGCATTCCCCTGCCCGGCAACAATGAGGTCTTTGTGTTGCACACCGCCCGTGTTTTCATTTCATTTTTTATTGCTTTTGAGCTCCTTGAGTGGAGAATTTAATCATCTCTCTGCTGGTTCCTGAGTTTGGTTTTGAAAAGAATTTTCTTTGTTGGACGGTGGTCGTCCGGGAGGCCAACAGCTGTGGAGTGTGTTCCCATGAAGCACATGCACACAATTTGACAAGAGCCAAGGACAAAGGCCCAGGATGTTTGCAAAACCACCTGTCTACTGTTTGTGAACTCTTATCATTATGTTGCCACTCCATAGGTTGTTAACTGAGACCTAAACAGAAACCGAAAGTGCAAGTCACAGCAGCTACTTACAAATATAGCTAACTTTTTTGGGGAAGGGTTTGCCACCTGTTCATCTCCATGGAGACAGTATTGTTTTACCTTGAATGTTTGACAGTATGGCAGTAAACCTTTATATCTAGTATTATTTCATTATGGGTGATTTTATTACCCAAAGGTATTGCTCATTCCTTGACAGACATGCATTCTTATTGTGAGTGAATGGGCTGTCTCTCCACAGATCTGACCTGTCACCTGCTGGTCTCCATGGATATAGTTTAAGTTTAACAAGTTTAATAATGCCATAATGTGGAACATTCTAGTCAAAGCAATAACATATTTATGGAAACAACCAGGTGGTCCTCCACCAGCATAGTTACACAGTGCACCTTAAATACACAGACTGATCAAAAACAGATATTTTCCCATAAGTCTGTGTAACAACATGTATGTTCTGTATCTGTATTATGAGTGTCACAATGTCAAATTAAATACCTTACAGTGGGGTGGTTAAATTTAATTGCATAAAACCATTATTAATCACCACTGAGAACTTAAAAAAATTATACCTAAAACCTTTGGTAGTGGTGCATTTCTGCAATAAAGACAACAATAGACAGCTTTTGAAAAGCATCCCATAGAAAATCTGACAGATCTGGGGAAAAAACTACCACCCTAGTTTGAGGACTAACCAGAATGACAAAGATTGTGGCGAGGATCAAGGATCTGCTCTAGAGATCAGACAAGTGTGACAATTAGAAGAGGCCAGTGAAGCCAAGCCTTCAGCAAGAAGCTCCTTTTGTTGAAATAAAGACATGCTGAGTGCATTTTTCCAAAGCAAAATAAATTAAAGATCTTAAAAAAGCTTGATAAGAGTTCTAACAAGACAATGACCATAAAAAGGCCCATCTTGACTTCCAACCATCAATATGCAGTTTCAGAGTCCAATTACCCTGTAATATCTGTTCATATGTGCTAGAAGTAGGGTTGGGCAATATGGCCAAAAAATAAAATCTTGTTTTTTTTGCACAATTGCGATTTTCATTGATTTTAACTGAAGTCTTACCATAGACTGCTTGTCTTTCAAAGGGCGGGAGCACTTTATGTTTTCATTCTTATTGTATCCTATTATTTAAGAAATTGTCTTAAATTACATTTGTATAGATCTCTAATTGTAACTGCATAATAATCCTGCTTAAGTAAGAAAGTCAGAAGTAAACTTGTTTCATAATAATCCTCGATTTCACGATTTTGCAAATTTTCAAAATCTAATTAAATTAATTGAATTAATTGAATTAATTTGATTAATTTCCCAGAAGTGAATAGGCAGCAGCATACAGAACAGAACAGTGGATATACAGCTAAATATCACTTCAGTGAATCACTTCAAGCTAAATCTTAAAGCAATTTATTTGAATTACAGTTTGTAAATACAATCATACATTGATTTTCCTCCACCTTAGGCAGGACCGGGTCGGAGAGGTTGCATTCTAAGCAGAGACTCACAGATGATTCCTCCAGCTCTCCACACGGACTCCAAGGCATTCCCAGACCATGGAGAGAACCACACTATGGTTAACCAAGACAAGGGGCCTCTTTACTCTCACACATCTGATATACTGTCCTGAAGAAGTCAGACTCCAAAACCGTGACCACTCTGAGGAAAACTGCAAGTGGGCAGTCGAAACAGTCAGCACATGCTAAATTCGTTGAAGCCATCAAATTATCTGCAAACAGCAGAGATAAGATCCTGTGGTCCTTAAACCAGATACCTTTGGTTATGCCAAGAAATTCTGTCCATAAAAACAATGAACAGGACAGGTGACAAAGAGCAGCCCTGCCTGGAGTCCAACATCATGGAAACAAGGTTGCTTTACTCCCGGAAATGCGAACACAGCTCTTGTTCCGGTCATCTAGGGACCAAACAGCCCTTAGCAAAGGGCCTAGGACCCCATACTCCCAGAGCACCCTTTGAAGGACACCACAAGGACAGGGTTGAATGTCTTCTCCAGCTACATTAAATGGGGACTGGTTGGACGAACTCCCATAATCCCCCTTTTCACCCCTGTTATTTTGAATTAATTTAGTCTTTATATAGTTGTTTATTGTATATAATCTGCTTTAATGTTGGACAACACACATTGAACTATATGAAATTGGTCTTATACAGTTATTTGGGAGTATTGCACATGTGTTTAAAAGTTGATTTGAACGTATGAGGACACATTCCAAATTCTCAAGAACACCTACATTTCTCTTTCACAACAGGACAGAACAAAGTCTACACCTGCAACGAGTGTTTGAAATTTCAGCATCCAGCCCAACAAAAGCCCGTTCAGGTGTGAGCATTCAGACAGTTAACCCAGTTTCATGGAAGCCTGCAAGCCTGGAGAACAGAGCTCCTGCCTCATGTGCCTCTGGCTGTGTCTTTCTCAATGACAGGCCTTTATGACCACAGCCTTTAAACTCCTAAACTACATGTTTTATGGGGATTTCTCATAAACAAGAGAGAGTGGATCTATATTCTATAATTTAATTTTTTATGTCATCAAAATCCATGTTTTTGGTTTATGTGGTTTTACGCTTCTGTCTTCATATTTCATACACTACAAGAATGTGAATGTGAGTATTAGTTATGGCAAGGCAAGTTTACTTGTATAGCACAATTCGTACGCAAAGTAATTCAAAGTGCTTTACAGAATAAGAAAGACAATAAAATCACAATACAACAAATCAAAACATAAATAATCATAAATAATCATCATAAAATTTACATTAAAATTAATAACTCTTAATAAACTTGTTCATGCTTTATTAAGGATAATACCCATGTAGTGAAAATAAAGTGTTGCCCAAGAATGTGTCTAAGAGCTTCAAATTGACCTGAGGCATCATGAAATTTTAAAGTTACTCCTGTGTAGCCTGATAAGGATGTTAAAACTTGAATTTATTTTGGAACATCTAAATATCCATGTGAACTTTATTTTAGAAAAGGTTGCAAACCCAGTGCATTTGTAGATTTAGATTGCATTTGCAGATTCATTTCAATAACTCTGGCATTGTCATTGTCATAGTCATTATTAAATATACAAATATTTTTTGGCTCTTTACCAGTGCCCCAGAACATGACTGAAGGTATAATTCTATTCTGCAAAGTCCATTGTCTGTAAGACCAAACTCTAATCCTCTACCACAAAACTGTAGAAAGTTTGTTGTTAAACTGTAACTGATCATCGGTTTATAGTTGACAGGTGTGGTCACTGATTCACAGATTAAAAAGTATTTGTGAATAAATAACCATATTGTTGGAAACAGGACCTGTTAAAATGTTCTGTTCATTAGTTTTATATGTGATTACAAACGTGTACCACTTCTGCTGCTTACGTAAATGTATACTGTGTTTGTTTATAGCCTTGTGTTGGGACTATTTTCATGTGTGCTCTTACATGTGCAAAGTGTGAAAACAAAAGGGGATAAACGTTCAGGTGTTAACTTAGACCATGAAGTGAGCTCCTCATTGGCACAGTGGGGTGTTTCAGCTGTTTCAAAGTGGAAAGAATGAAGAGACGTCTGCAACAACACGATTTTACAGTCTGCAAAAACACTTGACCATTACACCTGTCCCTGTGTCATGCTATGTTCCATGACAGTCCTCTTTGCCTATGAAATGTCCCATACAACAATTCAAAAGTTTTTATGTCCTTCCTCACACCACATGCATTTGTTTCAGCTGCAAGGAAGTCAAAGGTTGTGTGACCTAGGAGCAGTATAGGACTCAAAAATATGAGCGAAGATGCACAAAGAGTATGCGATCCTTGACAAAAACAGAGACCTTCTTGCAATCAGAAGATACAAAAATATAGTGTTAAGTTACCTGGATACACCAAAATGCTCAATAAATGCACCATTTGAAGAACAATTCTGACAAGCAAAGTAATCAAATAGTGCTATTTAATATTATACAACCCACTAGTTAAGCAGCATTAACTCAAGTTTGCTGGTCAGTATGTCACCATGCCATCCTGATATGAATCTGTTATGGTCTGTCACTCGTTTATTAACTCACTTTAACTTTTATTCAGTTTGTGTTTGAATCGACTGAAACACTGTCAAAATATATTTTCTTGTTG
This sequence comes from Periophthalmodon schlosseri, assembly GCA_000787095.1. Lineage (NCBI taxonomy): Eukaryota > Metazoa > Chordata > Actinopteri > Gobiiformes > Gobiidae > Periophthalmodon > Periophthalmodon schlosseri. Next base: position 33,381 of record KN476049.1, read on the forward strand.
GCTGGTTTCTGGCAAAGTACTGATAATCCTTTTAAAATCTTTTGTTTTCAATCCTGTCTGTCAAAGCCTGTTCCATCCAACGGTCCCGTGTTGAGTCCACCCATTCCCATACACAGTTATTTTCCTCCCAAAATGACTCAGGGACTAAGGTGGAGCGGGTGGTGTTTGTTTAACACTGAACATTATACTAACCTGAACTTTGGACCAAATCACCTGAGGCACTCACTCCTCCATGGCGTCCTGCATGGCGTCCTCCATGTCGTCCTCCGTGGCGTCGATGTTGCTGGAATAAGCTATAAAAACATTAACAGGTAAATGTATTTATTGATGCTTGTTTTAAATCATTTCATCCCCCTGATTATTGTTATTATAAAATAATTTCAAGTAAACATTTTTATTGCATTTCTGAAAGGCAGAACGGATACATTTAAAAATAAAAAAAATGTTATAATTTTTCATTTGGAAAATTCAATAAAGCATGTGGTACTTTTGTGGGAGTTAATCTATAGACAAATAAACAAAATTGTCCAAGCTCTGGGAACTGCCCACTTTGTGACAAATGGAGTTGCTTTTTTGGTTTGTGGAGCCAGGGGTGACCATTTTAGGAAAGAAAGGTGGCACTGAGTTAGCGCTATAGCAATTGTAGGCTGGTCTAATGAAGTCTGGAGTCTATGTCTCATTTCCCATTTGTGTTTAAAATTTAAAAAGATACACAAACACATTTCAGATTTGTGCAGGGTGCATTTTATCAACACCAATTCACAAAATAATGTATTTGACTTCTTTAATAAAAAAATAAAAGCTAAGTGTGTTTTTTGTTTTTTTTGTTTTGTTTTTTACCCTTTTTAGAGAGCCCCTTCTCTTCACTTCAGCGGCCACCACTACGGGGAGTCAATCACTTCCTGTTATTAAGTCCCAGTCGGTGTCAAAGGTTAAGGGTGAGAGGTGGAACACAGACACAGCGTTGACAAGGAGGAGGCCCCGAAACGAGAGCTCCATACAGACAGGCTTTCTTTTCTGCCCAGCCCTGGATCCACAGGTCCAACTGTGGAAACTAGTGCAGAGGCTGCTGATGATAGAAGGAATTACTGAAGAATTCTGCGAATGTCCTGAATGTTAATGACAGAGGTACAACGTTCCCAAAAGTAATTTTTTTTGTATTCTCTTTTGTAATCTGTTCTTGTAACTATACTGTCACAAACATTGCTTAGTCAGATGGGGGCAGGCTGTCGTTACATTTCCAGAAAGAACAATGAAACTGAAGAATCTAAAGGCACAGTAATAATTGTTGTCCCAAATAAACAGTAATGGTAATCCAGGAAACATACTCCACTATTTTTTTTAATTTTTAGAACTCAAAATTCTGGCACAGCTTGAACATCTTTGACAATATAGTAGTTCATATTTCGCTTGACTGTGCCCATTGCTTGCTTATTTAATACACAAACATCAGTCCTCAGACTCACACATATTTGTTATTTAAAGCTATATTTTGTAAGATACAAAAGTAGTCTAAATAACAAACACCTTTACTTTTCTCTTTCCATCTGACTTGAAAGCAAAAATTACAGTCCAGCCGAGACCATTTGCATCCATTTCTTCTGTGCATCACTAAATGGGTACACCACAACTATGTGGGATCATATTCTTCTCATAAAGGCGCCTGAGCAGCCTGTTCAGCCCATTATCAACCATGTATGAGTTACACCTCCTCCATTGTTGTCCAAATGAGCCCGAGCCATGAGAGGGTCTGGTTACACCATAGTGTGACCTGCCAAGCCCATACACAGGAGAAGTGCACAAACAACAGCACTGCACTCCTGCTTCTACATGTCGCCCTGGCTTCATAACAAAAGCACAGAAATGCCATATGTTCATGTGGGTCAACGTATGATTTTACGCTGCTTTGTGACTTATTATCTTTGGTGTGAGAGGTCAACAGGAGTTTCACGGTCACTTAACAACAAAAAGCTATGCTACATTTCAGCATTTCATTAACCATATGGTGCAGATCATGTCATAGGAGCACCGGGATCACTTTCATGGATTCATTATTGTCAATAAATGGTCAGGTTTTCCACAGGTTTTATGTGGTCAGATATTTTATTATTTATCATTACACATTATACATAGTAATTTGTTTGGTAATCCTTTGTTTTACAATCAAACATAATTGTTTCATGCTCTGAAGCTTAAACCATATGTACACCACCACAGTTACGTAAAGTTAAAAGATTTAAAAAAAAAAAAGAATTTGCAGTTCATTATATGACCACTGGGGTCATGGCTGCAGTTTGATGAACCCTGAAACTGCACTCTATGGCCCAGCATATTTCTTGCAAACACTATCCTTTTGCCTTCCAGATGATTTTAAGCAGAGTTGAGGAAATGATGGTTGTCATGTCATCTTGAGCAAAATGTGTAGCTAACAACAGCTGTGCTCCATGTATATGCATATTCACATTGGTATTGATTTCATGTTGTTGCCTATGGATGGATTTAATATGACACCGACATCTCCCATAGAGAACTTATTTTGAAATATATGTGACAAGCTGTGAAAAACTGAATTAGACTTTTGGGGAATTTCTTCATGGGTTGGGGCTAAATGAGCTCCATGTGTGTTTGAAGGTACAGTAAATCCAGTATGTTGACCCCAGGTTGGTCTTAGGGAGGGTGGGATCAGCCTGAGCTTACTAAAGGCGCTTCAAGTCCTCATCCTCCGGGGAGACATCACAAGTCAGCATACTTCATGGATGAAGTGAAGAAATATGAGTCTTATTCTTTCACCGGCCTCCTCTCATTGTGTAGGTCCTGACTGGACATGCATGTTAGATGACTGGGGTGTGGTGCAATAGCACACTGTTTATGTTTACAGTTGGCTGAGTCATTAGCATTGCTTTGGCAGGAATTATACAAAGCTAAAATCATTACATTAGTATTCATAATTTGTTTGAAAACACTATTGGACTGTTTACCTATTGGAGAGTTCCTCTGATTAGTCACATCAAATTGTGCAGTTTGCATGTCATTTAAGTTATTTTAAAGGTCTAGAAATTAGATATCAGATTTTGAGCTTGTAACCGCAGCCAGTATTTTTAGACACCACTTTTAGCTGAATTCAGAATATTACATACAATGAATTATGCCTTAAAGCCATAGACTGTATAAAGAAGTGGATTAAGGGAGTCTGACGTCCCCCATAGCGTTCGGCTCCAGTCAAATGAAGCTCATCAAGGCTAGCAGTTATAGGGTCGAATTTGGAGCCAAGTTGCACATTAGGAATTTCAATCGCGAGTATCATAGCAACCAAAGGCCCAATCCAGAGAGAGGCTGTTGAAGGTAGTGCCTCTTCCTGCCCTCAACGCTGGTTTAGCAAGGAGTGGGCGCTTAGCAATGCTGTCAATCAAACGTGTTGCTAATGCTAGCAGCTAAAAATATGACAAACTACCGCATTAATAAAGCAGTCTTTGCAATATCACAGTACAGACAGTTCAGCAGAACTCCTACTCCCCACAAATGACAAAAAGTGAGTCCATATCCTGTTTGTTTTGTCCTGGATGTTGTGCACTTTAGAGATCAGTCTCTCAAATGCAGCAGTCTCTGTCATCAGTCTAAACCAGTCCTCAACCTGTGGCCTGTGGGGGCTTTTCCATACCCTCAGACTTAGTCTGGCAGCCACAATAAAACCAGCCACCGCCAGCCCGTACATTTCCATTGTGAATCCAGGGGGCAAGAGAGACTTATCTCCCAGAAGACACATCTGTGGTGACGTTGGGATAGGCAGGCCAATCCACTTTTCCAAATTTTTAATAACATCAGTCCAAAATGAAGACACCGTGGGACATTTCTAGAAAGCATGAAGATATGTACCACTATCAGTTTTACATTTCCAGCAGTTATTGTTCTGCAATAAGCCCATTTTGTATAGCTTTGATGGAGTAAAATAAAATCGATGAATAATTTTATACTGAATAGGTTTACTTCTAGCATCGCTTGTAGCGCAGCCTACAATTGTAAAAAGACTATGCCACACATCTTAATTTATCTTAATATTTAAATCTTTTTGCCAACTTAATCTCAAACCTTCACATATTGCACCTTGGTTATTTAGAAGCTTCTTATAATACAATGATGTGATTTGCATATTCATTGGCAGATTCAGCCAGTCTTTTTCTGTCAGGTCAAAACTAGCATAATGTCAGATTGCAGTAATGAAGATATCATCTAGTGGTGACATGTGAGAATACAACAGAGGCTGGTTGGCCAATCTAATTACAGATGGTCGCTAGGGCAACCTGGAGCACCGGGTGCCACAGTGCTGTGTCCGGGGACCCATCTCCAGATCTTGGGCAAGGCTTGGTCAGGACCTTAGCTGGAGCATGTGCATGAGCATGTTTAGGGTTGATGATGTGAGATCACATTCAGCATAACTTGGAGTTTGGCTCACTTGTGTGTTGTTCTATGTTAAAATGTGAATTTCAGAATATAGCTCCTATCCCCCAAACTGAAAAAAACAAAACAAAATAAATGTCTGGATCCAAAAATTTGAAGAGCATGAACTGTAAAAATTTGCCCAACAAGTGAAAAAGTCACTTATGAAAAATTAAAGTGCATATCAAGTCAAGCTGTCCAAGTATTCCCAGTTAATGACCTCCTGATCGTCCGTGCCTTATGAAGCATGTGCTTATGATGTCTGTGGAAGTGTTTTGCTGCAGAGTCGAAGATCAGATGCAAAGCCACTGTGACAGGGAGAGGATCAACCTAAGTCTAAGGTCCACACGGGTGCAGCATGCGAGCCCTCTGCCATCAAAGAGCCTGTTCAAGCGCTCCTCGTGCTTGTGCAAATATCTGCCAGCGCCATGGAGAAAACCCAGCCGCCTCCACAGGAAGTGGCTGCACTTAGGTGACGTATTAAAGACCTTTTCCCAGTTTCCCCTTAATGCAGCAAATTCCTCTCAACTGGGTCAAGCTGTGGGGCTCCACTGCTTGCACAAAGCTGCATGTGAACTTGACTAGTTGATTTTTTGATTTTTTAACAGTAGCTTCATGCAGGTGTCATTGTAAATTGATTGCAAAAGGAAATAATAGTAAAATAAAAATGATTGCACTGGGATAAAACTTGGGTCCTAGTCCCGATGATCTGATGTCAACACTAAGAATGTCATTAAGAATAAATGTATAGATCACAAATACACACAGATTGCACATTGGAGGGCTATTCATACTATACAGCTCCGTCATGAGAGTGGGGGGATTATATGGTTATTACATCCTTATAAAAGCAACCACAGCATTGCAGATGCACTGTAGTTTCGTCATCTATTTAACTTAAGTGAATTAAGGCAAGTTGTAACAGTGCAGTGGTTTACCCTCATCGATGACAATTTGAAATATTTTCTGGGAAATGTTGTGTTGCAATCAAATTTGTTGTAACTTATGTCTTGACAGATTTCTTAACACTGACTGTAGACATAACAACTTGGCTTATAGGCTCCATTAGATTGATTAATATTGTGCTGCAGTAAATGTTAAACTGGTAACACAGCATTGCTATTATTACTGAAAGCATTTATGTATACTTGAAATCGTGGTTGTTTAGCTCTTTTTGATGAGTGGCTTCTAATGGGATATGGGTTTATTTGAAAGTATTACATCAAATATAGTTTTTGAAGTTGAAGTAATGTGTGAAGGGGGTAAAAATATTCATAAAAAATAAAAAATAGTTAACAAAAACGATGTGTACAGATGAGTGAATTTTGTTTATTTAAGTCATTTCAGGCAGACCCATAGACTGTAAGCCACAGGGGTGTGAGTAAATCAAATTTGTACTGGTTTTGACTCGTAACATATTGTGTATAATGCATAAATAAATGGTCACTGGAGTTTCACTTTTGACATGCCTGTGCGCACCAAGATTTATGATTTCTTCCATGTGTCTCAACTTCTCCATCTCAACATGTCACAATGTTTACAAGATCGGGCAAGAGAGCCTAATTGAACCCAGTGCTCCTTTCAACAGTATATCATTCTGAGTGGTTTCAAACTACGTAATTACAGTTTTAACAACATGGTTATCAATCCCATTTGTCTTACACTTACACTCCTGCGAATCCCCATTATTTGATCATAAATAGTCTGCAACCCACAAATCATGTCCTATTAGAATGATTCTTTGGCCAGCCTATTCCAAATAATGATAATAATACTTGTCTAATGGTGATGTGAATGGTTAGGTTGTTGAATGTTGCGCTGAGAAACACCAGGGTAAGCATGTGGAAGCATTTAGGGTTAGCAGTCTGCAAATAACTATGTCCCATGTCACCCCTGAAGTGAGCTGTGAACCCGGTGAGAGAGGTCAGAGGTCAAAAAAGAAGGGTGAACATTAAGATAGAGTCCAGGCTTGCCACAGCAATAGCAGAAATGAAAAAGCAGTGCTGTTTTATCAACAGTTTTATATTCAAGCAAAAATATTTAACATTAACAAGTTCAATCCATCCATTTTTGAGAGTCAAAAGTTATTTCAGGAAATATAATTAAATAAAAAATAAATAAATGATATAAATATAAAACTACAAAATTAGCCTTACAAACCAAAAAATAATGTCAGTGTACTTGTTAAAATGTTGTACAGCAGGAAAAAGCGCCACCTACTGACGTTTTAACACTGGAAATTAGTACATTCAGAGTATCTGGGAGTTTTGAACAGTTTTGGACAAACAAAATGTTGCCTAAAAAGGAGGAAGCAGGCGTGTGGACCTCTGGAGAGCAGACACACAGGGCTGAGGGGAAAGACGCTCTCAGAGGAGAAGTCTTTGTTTCATTGTCCAGTCAAAGAGCAAACGAAACATGATATGTCTCTCTGTGCTCTTTGAGTTACATTTTTACTTCCTCATGGTAAAATACAGTGCACCATATAGAGGAACAAGGTATTGTACTGTAGTCATTTCTTATAAATGTACCAAAATTTATTTAAAATGACAGAAGTGACTGAATAAACCAGGAGTGTGTTACAGATTAAATATGTTATAGTTGTCAATCAGCTCACAACACAAGCTTGTAGAATTATTTTTTTTTAAGTTGTTAACAGAATTCAAAGATAAGAAGCTGACATAATAGCATTGTTGACTTGTTTTTGTTGTTTATTTAACTCAAATATTCAGCATGTAAATTCATCTATCTTATTTGTTTTCATTTTTCATACATATTCCATGTCTCAAGTGCAGCTTATGTGTGATACTTCTCTCTGCTCAGGTAACTGTATCAGCCTCTCTTTTCATTTGTGACACTACAGCCACCTGATATATGAGGACCTACATTCCAGTGAAAAGAAAAGAGACGTTGAACTAAGGAGCACCAAGAAGTACAAGAGAGTTTCCTTACTTCCAATTCCTGATGACTTGTGTCTTTGCCTTACCCTTTCCCAACCCACTGATACATGCAAAAACATTCATTATCTCCTTCTCTTACTTAAGCAAATATATAATATCTGTCAAAATACTACCAGATTATGTGAAATTAAAGTGTTGTGAAATTGCAGTGCACCTTTGTCCATGTATTACTGACAACTCTACATACCATTGTTTAAACACATTTCGGAGAAAACATCAAAACTGTTTTCTTGAACAAGGCAGTACGCGTTTAGGTGATCCAGACACAAAAGATGGTGGATACATTAAGTCAATACCAATCAGGTGTATTCTCTGCTACATAAAGTAAAGCTTGGATCAACACCCACTCCCCTTTGGTGCCTTTGTCCAGGTACTCACTTTGATCCTTTTCTTTTGCACATGTATTTCATCATAACACACACACAAACACAAGTAAGGCCCCAGTCTAGTTCATTCATCTGCTGTTTATCGAGTGCACTGGAAACACTAGAGGCTCAAACTCATGTATTTATACACAAGTGCAGCCAAGCAAAGCCAAGCAGTTCACCATGTGCCCACAGATATTTACCCAACTGAACCACTTTCTCATTCCAATGCTAAGTCCACATCAACAGATGAATCATTACAGTTGCAGTAAAGCTGAATTCACAGAGAAGGAATGTGTGATGTGGATGTATAGTGTTTGACTAATGATATTTGTCTTAATTAATGTTGACTGCTTTAAATGTTTAATGATGAAATGGATTGTGGTTATTTTGGAGACATTGTTACTGATGAAATTTTGTTGTTAGAGGTGCTTTTATAGACTCTATAATGCCTTCTGTACCTGCCCAAGGACTGCAGATGGAAAGTAGCTGGTGCCAAACATCAGATTAATGTTTTCTGTACACTGTCCTTGTTTTAAATAAATAAATAAATAAATACAAATAATAATAAAAAAAAAAATCAGTCATGCCCTCAAATAAGCATACAGTGGGGCAAAAAAGTATTT
>JACM01023266.1:0-11777 GCA_000787095.1 Periophthalmodon schlosseri
CTTGATCTGTATTAATTTTATCTAATTAATCCTAAACTTATCGGCTCAGTTTACATCACATGCCGTCTTCACGTTACACACCCTTCCATTGTTACATTAGCGTGTGCGTTTGTATATCGGCTGTATTTATGAATGACAGCGGCAGTTTAAATCAGATGTCTGTCTCGCAGCCCGCCTGATCAATAAAGCTGATTGTAATTCTGAAGCATCATCAAGTCCGCACAGACTCAACAAATCTTTTATCGATTCGTTTTTTCATTTACAATATTTGAAAAAAAGCAAAACGCGCCCGCATTCATTTCACGTTGCATTTATTCCCATCCTTGACAGGCTTACACGCTCACGCATGTTACCATCACAACAGCGGGTGGGGGGGGAAGGTTGTGGGGGGGGCATTGTCATCTTTCACACATGGAGAGTGAACAATGAACACACCTTATCCAGAGATAGTGGGGCGGGCGGTGGGTGGGTTGGGGGGGTACAGCTGACAATGGACCCCTCCCACGCGTGTCTCAGTACGTGCGATAGTGGCCGCAGACAGGGGTGTCCACTGTCACTGCCTTTCTTTACGATAGAAACAGCACAGTGCTCAGGATATTGACAATATTATTACCGTTCTACAAGTAACAATACTTCTTGGTTCCAAATGAAAGTATATGCACTTTTGTGTTACGTCATATTAAATCAGCTTTGTGGGCTTTCATGTGTATAATGGAGTTTTCTCATCGGATACAATCATTCCTGTTCAAAGATGCTCTTTGTAACTGTTTTTGTGTGGGAGTAAGTCAATTGCTTGTCTCCACAGAGATGTCACTTACTTGGCCGGAATGTTCCACTGTATGCCTTTAAACATATCTATTTTTTTTTTTTTTTTTTACAGATGCGTTCACTGCTACTGAGAATACCTTAAATAAACATGCATTATTACTGCAAGCAGGGTTGCCTCTCCACAGTTCTGACCTGTAGTTTGTCTTGGTGGTGTCACAGTCATTCCTGTTTAAATATGCACTTTGTAACTATTTTCGGTGGGGGTCCATCACTTGCTTGTCTCCAGAGATGTTACTTACTTGGCTGGAATGTGTGTCCACTGTGTGCCTTTAAACATATCTATCTTGAAATTCTTTATTTACAGGTGTGTTCACTGCTACTGAGAATACCTTAACTCAGGGGTGCCCAAACTCTTTTCACCGAGGGCCATAACTTGAAAAATATTCGACACAGTGGGCCACAGACCAGTGATCAATACAGTGGATAATTCAGATTGGTGCATTTAACATAGTTTTGACATAAATAAAGCTTGAAACATTAATTTTAGGTCTGTATGACAATGCAATGTGATGTCATTTAGGTTATAGTGGTAGGATTGCTCAAATTTGCCGTAAAAAGTACTGATTATGATCAAATTGGCCAGTTCAACTGAAGGCCTGAGGGCCAATAAAAATTGGTCTGAGGGCCACATTTGGCCCCGGGGCCATAGTTTGGACACCCCTGCCTTAACTAAACATGCATTCTTACTGTAAACACGGTTGCCTCTCCACAGATCTGACCTGTGACTTGTCTTGGTGGTGTCATGTGCTAGTTTCCATGGCGACAGATGTGAAATAGTGTAATGCCATACTGTGGAAGAGAGGTAAAGCAATAACATCTCTATGGAGACAAGCAGGTGGCGGACACTTGTACAAATTGGTCAACTGAACTGCTAAATTGCTTGTTATGCTAATATCATAATTGTAAAAGAACATCAGTAGTTTCGTGTAAGTATGCAGTTAGCTACAATCATCCCTGTTGGAGAAGTACACTGGCAGACTGCAGTAGTGTTTGGGGTATTATACAGTAGTTTCAGATGAGTGGAGCTGACAGTCCCCCCTTACCCTCTGCCCCACAGTAGAGGAGTGCAAGGGGGCAGGAAGTGCTGAAGGGGCAGACATCTGTGCTTCATAGACAGACAAAAGAGTGAAATTAATTAGAAGAAGAAAAAAAAAAAAGGTGAACCAAGGTCGGTAATGAAAACATGTTTATTGAAGTTAGCGTAGGCTTCATAAAATGCAAGTACATTCATTTATATTGCCTGATTATGTATCGAAAGAGTAATAGTTTCTCAATGAATCAGTTCCATTAAGTTCTTAAAACGGCCCCGTTAATAGCTTTAATTTTGAAATGGTTTTGTTTATCGCGATCTTGTCCTCACTGTACAGGTCATGTTCTGGTTTTATCTCAGTTTTTGTCAAAGTCCTAGTATCTCTTGGTCAACTTTTGATCAAATATTGCACTTGTCGAATATTATAAACAATGGGACTCTGCACGCTAACTCTGTTCTGAAGAAGCAGTTGCAAGGTGACGGTTAGCGCTCTCTTTCTTTCACACAGAACCAACGTTTTCTTTAAAGGTGCGCTATGTCACTTTTCTGGATGGAGGTCCACCACTGGCTTGTCTCTACGGAGATGTTATCTTTCCGGCCTCACATTAATTCCATTACGTTTGTCTATTTTGCATTCTTACTGGGAGTGGGGTCACCTCTCCACAGAACTAACCTCCTTGTATCTACAGAGATTGATAATGCCATGCTGTAGAACATTCTGTGCCAAGCAAACATCTCCATGGAGGCCGGCAAGTGGCAGACCCTCCGCTAGAAAAGTACCTTACTTTAAATTCTGCTCTAAATCTATCAGCATGGTATTCGTATCCTTCCCCTGTATAAACTATAACCCTTTGCTATTCTGCTGACAGCACAATGCGAAACGAGCCGCCAATCAGGCCTCTCCTCATCCCCGTGTTCCCTTTAATAACCCAGAACTCCCGCTTATATCCGCCATTTGAGTCACTAATCGTTACATATTGCCGTAGCTTTGCAGTATATTTCCGGACCACCTCCGCACCTCTGGCCTCGCTAAGCTGACAAGTCCACATTAGCGGAGGAAATGCGATGCAAAATGCTCGCCTGGAGTTTGGAATTAGCCCCAAAAAGTCATTAATTAGCGGGAAGGCGAGTTTTAGCGAGCTGTCAAAATAGTACTTTTAACTGGCAGAGGGTTAACCAAAGGGCCTTTGCGACGTACGAGTGGATCAGCTTTGAATCCTGGTCCCCCTGTTTGGAAAAGATTTAATGAGACGAGATTCTGTCACATCAAACATTCAACGCTTTTATTTTTATTTTTTTATATATATTTTTTAATTTATTTTTTTTTTGTTTTCACGGCTTTGCATGAAATCTTGACTAAAGTATTAATATAGTCATTGGTTCATAGTAAATCTGCTGAAGTTTAGTAAAACGGCTTTTTTTGGGGGGAGGATTATGTCCTGGTTTAGTCCCAGATTAGTTTGGTTCAGTCGCGGTTCAGTCCTGGTTCAGTTCTGGTTTAGTCCTGGTATGGTCCTAGTTTAGTCCTGGTTTAGTCCTGATTTAGTCCTGGTTTAGTCTTGGATTAGTCCTGATTTAGTCCTGGTTTAGTCCTGGTTTAGTCCTGATTTATTCCTGGTTTTGTCCTGGTTAAGTCATAATAAATGAGTTGAAGTTTAGTAAGATGTTTTTTTGGGGTTTTTTTTTTAGGTTTTTTTTAGTCATGGTTTAGTCCCAGTTTAGCGTTGGTTTAGTCGAGGTTCAGTCCTGGTTCAATTCTGGTTTAGTTCTGGTTACATCCTAGTTTAGTCCTGGTTAAGTCCTGGTTTAGTCCTGACTTAAATCTGGTTCAGTTCTGATTCAGGCTTTGTTTTGTCCCGGTTTAGTCCAAGTTTTGTTCTGATATAGTTCTGAATCTGTCCTGGTTAAGAAAGGTAAGGTACATGTTATTGTCCTCGTAGGGAAATTTGTCCTCCGCATTTGACCCATCCTTCAATCCTTCAATACTGCTGGGGCAACCTGTCAGGAGCAGTGGGACCTATCCAGATCTTGAGATAGTGTTGGTCAGGACTATCTTAGCTGGAAGATTTGACCTATTGTGCGTGTTTTGGGTTGAAAACGGAGTGTCCGAAACCCACCTAGACACGGGGAGAATATGTCAATTCCACACAGAACTGGAGTCAAACAAATACCTTCTTGTTGTGAGGCGAGAGTGGTTGCAACTCAGCAACGATGCCAGGTCTTGGTTTAGGCCTGACTTAGTCCTAGTTTAGTCCCAGTTTGTTTCTAACTGTTTCCTAATATAGCTGTTCCAGTGTGGTAGCATCTTAGACATGGTTTAGCACTTGGGTCTCCTATTGAAGATCGGTTTTAAATGCAGGCCTGGTTTAGTACTGGTTTAGTCCTTGTTCAGTCCTTGTTTAGTCCGTTTTGTTCTGGTGTAGCTTGTATTTTCCTATGGGTCCGCCTCTCTAGTTTTCATTCAGTCCTGTTTTAGTCTTCATTTTGCCCTGGTTTACTCTTAGTCGTTTCCTAGCTGTAGCTGTGTTGTAGTCCTTGTTTCTCATTGAAGACCTGTTTTAAATGCAGTCCTGGCTCAGAGACTCCCACTGAGAACACTTGAAAATAATAATTCCGTCGCTTGGAATCCACATTAGCATATTCCACTCTGCCTGTCCAGGATCAGACGATGGACTCACTAAGAAGTACGGACGCTTCTCCAGATCATTTGAAATCCGAAAAGCTCTTATTGCGTCTTGTAGTTGATGGATGACTGCTAATAACATGTAAAGCTAGCATACCATGCCCTCTGACCTCTCACGTTTGAATGCTCCAAACTTTATTGATGCATGATGAACAAACAGTGTCAGAGTGGTTAGCTTGTGTGGTGTCAGTGCGGTGATCAGAATGGAGATGTACCAGTTTTGAAGGCACGGTTGTCATGTCATGTTTGATCCGTTGAAGGATGTGTTAAAATGAGTTACACGTTTAAATCAAAGTTACAATAATGTGATTTTTTTTTTTTTTTCGCAACCTAAGTACAAAAGGCTCAGCTTGATAGAGAATCTAAAACAGAATTATCAAAGTAAGCAAATGTTTCTTTCATTTGAAAATGAATGTGACAAGAAAGTTGAAAATGACTGGAAAAATTGCATATTTTTGTGATATTTTTGTAAATTTCTACAGCATGTTCAAATTAAATTTGTGGATAAAATGACAACGCACAGTTGTCTCTCTGTCATGGTTCAGCATCAGAGTGAGAGAAGTTCCTGAAACATGTTACTCACTTATGGTTCAAAAATCAGCTAGATGCCCTGTTAGAACTCATTTATTTATTTACGTATTTGTTAGTTTGTTTGTTTGACTGGGTACGTTCTGGACAGTAAAGTGACAGGAGACAGCTATTTTCTCTCATGATCACTCACTGGAAAAAAAAAAATGCATTCAAAATCTGCAAAATCATGTGTTTTGCAACTTATATAATGCAGTATCAGTCTATCAAATCATTCTTTAATAACCAATTACTGCCGTTCTTTAAGCTGGTCCTCGTTCTGTTGAGATGATCCTGATGGAGTTCTGCTTTAGATCAAGATTAGGCCTGGTTCAGTCCTAGTTTTTAGACCTGGTTCTGGCCTCATGTAGCAATCCTGGTTAAGACCTCGTACGGTCAGGTTCTTTAGACAATAGTGTAGACCAGTTTCAGACCTGGTTCAGTTCTGATATTACAGGGCCCACATTACACAATTTCCATGTTGTCTCCTCACCACAAACAGACCTGGAGTTGTGCTTTGTTTCATTCACACATATTTAACACACAAACCCTACATATTTAGGCTGAGTTCTTCTCTCAAACAGAAAACACATGAAACAAATGACAACAAAACACAACTCCAGGTATGTTTTCGATGAGGTAACAGCATTATAACATGTCTTAAAGCTCACAAGAATCAATTTTGTGTAATATAGGACCTTTAAACTTCTTGGAAAATGGTTAAACCTGTTGGATAAACCTGCTCTAATCATTACACCGCTTATACGTTTGCTGCACTGGGTTCAAAGATACAAAAGAAATCCGAGTACTTTTTACTACTTCAGCAGATCATTTCAATTAAACCCGTGCTGTGTGTATGGAGACCGCTCCAAACACTCATGTTGTTGATTATGATTATGCATGTTTACCACACAGTACAATTATGGCATATGGGAGACTGTTTATCCGAGAAGAAATAATTATTGTCTGTTGAAATCATAACATAGCCATACATTTACACAAGACGTAATAACTTTCATAATTGGTAATGTATGTACAGATTTATATTTGTACTCAGTGGAATGTGTGCCAACTTGGAAGACGCCAGCCGAAATACGCCCAGCTGCAGTGGAATAAATGTTTAGTCAAATCAAAATGAGCAAAAAAGATTTCTTAAAGGATGTAAGATTTGAATTTAAAATGTCATAAACTTGACCTAACGCTTATGAGTTAAACATGTTCAAATCAAATATAACTTTTAGTAATTGTTAGTGATGGGACTTTCGGCTCCTTTGTGGGATCCGAATCTTTTGAATCCGTTCTCTCAAAGAGCCGTTCAAAAGGCTGGCTCTTTTACTATTTATTTATATGACAGAAGCCAATGTGAGAACTCATTTTAGCTACAAACTAATCATAGAAAGAAATGACCAAGGCTCAGATTTGTTAAAAACGGTTCAAACTGAGACCGGGAGTGTGTATGTATTTTTGTGCACAAAGCTCTCACTCGTGTTGCCTTCTCTGCTTTTGTGCTTTTGTGCTGATTCTTGTGTTGCTTCAGCATTAATCAGTATAAAAAAGCACAAAAAATGGAAAGGAAAACATTCGGTTTGTTTAAAAAATGAGATCGGGTTCCAACCGCTCACGTTAAGGAACCGTTCAAAAGAGCCGACTCGTTCACGTACCTCACATCGCTAAAAACGTTTACTGATAACAATTGTAATACTGATTTATTTTTAAATGCAAAAACATGATGGCTAAGCTGTTTATGTTATAAATTGCTGTTTTGATTCTCGAGACGATTATCCAATCAGAAACAGGAATGAAACCGATATAGTATAACCTAAAAGGCCTCTCTCTGATCTGAATGGTCACTACCTAAACCCCAGCATCTGCAGCCAATCATGAATCAGTGCTAGTGCAGCCTCTGCAGCTCAGTGAGTGAATTCTGGAGGTTCTGAGCTTTCACATGACGCCTGTCCATATACTGAGAATGATAAAAACTTGTATGTGTTTCTATCTGCAGGTTAACGCTCTGGACACACAGGTTCAGTTGTGATTGTAGCACCTTTTTAAACAGTAATAGTGCTGGTTACATCATAGATACATACAGTTCCTTTAAATAAAACAGTAATATGCAATTCAACACCATTCCAATTTGACGTAAGGTCAGAATAAAAAAGTGTTTTCTTTTCTTTCTTTTTTTAACAGCTATATGTGGCAGAGGAGACGGAGCATTTCCCTAGACATTTTATTTTAAAGATACAGTATGTAACTTTCTGGACGTGACACAGCACCTGCCTTATTTCACGGAAACGTACAATTAAAACCATACTTCACAACATTAAACACATTTTACACGATTCCAACCAAAGGAACTATATTTCCATGGAAACAAGCAGGAAGAGGCCGAATAAGAGTCAGGTTTGTGGAGATGCAAGCCCACTCACAGAAAGAACTTATGTTTTCCAGCGCAATAAAAACAACCAAAATGTCATGGGTTTTTTTCGGGGTTTTTTTTACTTCTGCAAAGTTACATAAATAAATACAAACGATTAAAATGACATAACAGCTTCGTTATAACTATATGACTTTTGATCATTTTTAGACCTATTATTGTGTAGGCCTATTTTATCCTGTACAAATTCTGTCCAAATCCCTGCTAAATCCTCCCCTTTCGCGTTTGGGTACATGCACCTGTGCGTCAAACCAAACCTGCCACATTACGCACCGTCTAACCAATCGCGTGCTGTGTGATCGCCAATTACGCTTTCAGCAACACTTAACTCGTATTTAGCGATTTCCAATGTCCCTGAATTGGAGTTCTTGTTTGCGAACGTGACAGACAAAAACCTGTGATCAGCGCGCGCAGCCCCAAACCGGTGAGATATCAAACGGCGCAGATTTGGCACCACTTAAAATGAACCGTGCGCATTTGGTTCTGAACAGGCACAAAGCGGCACCAACTCCCTCACGCTTTTACGCACGAGTTTTTGCCTTACTTATTCACTCGTAAAATAAGACACTCCAGCTAAATTAGATGGAAAGTGCTTTGTGTTACTTTAATTGTATGATTTGAACATCCAGGTAGAGAGTTGAATGTTTTTTGGTGTGCCCTCTCCTCTTCCTCCTCCTCCTTCTCTGTTCCTCTTCCCTCCGATTTCACTGATCCGGATTTGGAATGAAAGTAAAGCGCCCACACCTTCAAACGTGTGTTTTTGTAGACCTGGTTTAGAACTCGTAAAGACTTGTTTTAGACCTGGTTTAGTTCTGTTTAGTCTTGATACAGTTCTGGGATGGACCTGACTGGTTACAGATGAGATCACCACGTTCAAAATGCGATTCACAATTCACTGATTTCAGAGTAACTTTAACATCTGATTTATAATTTAAGGAAGGACAAAACTTTAAATAATGCACAAAATCTGTTTTTGTCAAAGGATAGACACAAACATGACACAAACTAAATCATATCTGAAGGAGCGGTGCAAGAAACATAAATGTTCAAATCATTTCATATTGTCAACATAAAGCTTTTGTCACTTGTGGACTTACTCACAGTGGGAAGTACTGTTCAATAACTTCAATAAAAATATTACTATTAGCACCCACCTCTGGGTAAAAGGCTTGCAACTAGTATAATTTACGACTTGCCTTTAGGATATTTCTTAAACATTAAATTACATTCTTCTATCCTTATCTAAGTACGGGACATCACCATTTTATATTTTATTGTCTTCAAATGACCAATATATCGTATTAAAAACGTCAGTGGGATTTATTACTGACTTGGTAGCTGGTCTGACACATTTACGACAGTTCCAGGCCGGTTAGAGAGCCGGGGAGCAATTGGATAGCTCTAGGCCAAAATATCATGTTCCCTTTAAAATTACACGTTTATTCGTTACTACTGTTTGTGTGTCACTGCCATATTAGGCATATGGTGGATAAATAGCACTTGCATAATAGTAATTATTATACCCAATACCGTGTGTTGAAATATATTCTAGCAGCGTAAACTCTTGCGCACGACACGAGCCTTATTAATGATGCGTAAAAAGTTATTCTTATTCTATTCTCTGTTATTATAGTTGTATAGTTTCAAGAAAATACAGAATTTAATTAAAACGTTTAAATTGTACACATTTCTTGTTTAGTCCTAATTTAAACGGTATAATCCGGTATGGGTCTTGTTTAGTCCTAATTTAAACGGTATAATCCGGTATGGGTCTTGTTTAGTCCTAATTTAAACCTGGTATAATCCGGTATGAGTCTTGTTTAGCCCTATAAACCTGGTGTAGTCTGGTATGAGTCTTGTTTAGCCCTATAAACCTGGTATAGTCTGGTATGAGTCTTGTTTAGTCCTAATTTAAACCTGATTTAGTCCGGGTATAGAACTGGTTTGGACGTCGCTATTCATTACTCCCCTGTATAAACTATAACCCTTGTATGTCATTATTTTTGACATTTTATTTTTTTCTCTCTCTCTTTCTTAATATATTGTAATGTATGAGTTATACTGTAACTTTGAATGAATAAAGTTCGACTAAGTCTGAGTCTAGTCTTGTGAAATCCCACTGCATTGAGAGCCTCATCATTTACGGCGGAAAACTTGGAAAACCACATCTTTCGTTAAAACTAAACATGGCGAACCTTTTTTTGTTACTTTATTTCAATGAAAAAGAAAAAGAAAAAAAAAAAGAAAAGAAAAGAAACGAAAAAAAAAACCAAAACCCTGTCCTCTCCTCCTCCGCTTTGAACATCCAGGAGGAGAGCTTGTCTGGCTTTGACGCGCTCTGCTCCGTCCTCTCCTCCGCCCGTGTCCTCCTTCTTCTTCCCTCCATCCCACTGATCTGGGCTTGAGATGCGGAGACAGTAAAGCGCTAAGCCTTCAAAAGACCTCCAGAAGCAATCTCGGGCTGCCGCTGACCCCTGGCTCCCGCAGCAGACACTTCATTTGGCAGAAAAGCTCCCGGATCCGCCACCTGACCACACACGCACTCGCTATTCTGTGCATGCGCGCTATAGTCCACTGGTGCAGGTTTAAATATCAAAACAGCAACTGGAATCAGAATGGCTTTCAGATGTTTTTTGTAACCACGTTTTGGAGTGTTTTTTCTTTTAACTAACCACACCAAAATAAGTAGCTTAACAGAAGACGCAATGTTACGATAATATAATACACTTTGGTTAGATTAAGGCCAGAATAAACCAATGCAAAATGGAAGTAGTAAACATAATATTACCCTCAGCTCCCCCCTAGTTCTCGTTAATATGGTTTCTATATGACTACACTGAATTATACGAGGGACATTTCACAGTCAGACGGTGTTTTCTATAGAGAAGTGTCACGTGTGCTCTGATACTTGAGTGAATCCGGCGTAGCGCAGGGATAGGTGTAGTTTGATTTAATCTAGTAGGTGTTAGGTTTGTGTTATGCGCCTTTGATTGACCACACGGCAACACTTAATGAGATCTTCATTACTTTAAAAGGCGGGCTCCGGTCTGAACGTGGGCCTATACAATAGTAGCCTAATAATACCGTCGGTTTCATTCTCCGTTCACCGCCCGCTCTCGCCTCCCGCGCCGCTGCTGATGATACCCGCGTCTTATCTGCGCTCATCAGATCTCTCACTGGAGACTGTTGTGGCCTCGCGCTCACTGTGCTCAAACCCAAACATGTGCGCGTACACCTGCGCGCGCACGCTCCTGTCTCCCCTCTCGCGGCGTGATAACACACGTTGGCCATGTTGCACTGTGTCATTCTCCCGTACTAAACGTCCCCCGCAGCAGCAGAGAGTGACGTGAACAAAGCACGAGCTCCGTGCGTCGCGGTGCGCGCTCCGCCGCGGTGCCTCTCTGGAAATGAGACTAGGCTCTATCATTAGATCGGATGGCAAGTCTTTATGCAAAGTGTTTTGCATAATTACATACCAAAGCCAGAATAGCCACCCTCAAATTTTATGGGTCACAAAGCATCAACAATTGGCGCATTATTGTCCACCAAAGTCCAGCCCCATCAATGACAAGCCTGGGGAGCAGAGCGCGAGGAGCGGGCAGAGACAGAGCGCCCGCCCTAATCTAAGTTAGGCAGATTGCATTTTCAGCCCGATAATAAGTAAAGCAGATTATTCCCCTGCGGACCGCGTGTGTACATGTGCCTGAAGAGGGACAAGTGGATCTGCAACATGTGAGCGTGTGCGCGCTCCCTTGACCCACGCCACCAAAAACTCACCCACACCACGCACGCGGGTGACGTACAGTATGGTTTTAATGGGTCACTAGTAAAAGCGGTGTATACTGGGCTGGTTCTGTGCTGAGCCGAGCCGTCCTGTGGCCTTGGGTTTAACTCTTTTTCCAAGTGAATCATCTGGAGTTTGTTTTACACCAAAATCAAACCGGCTCCTCTCGCGCCTGATCTCTGCATCTGAAGCAGTCCAGCACTGAGAGGCTTGTTTGACTAAAGTAAATATATGCGCTGATTTCAACGGAAAACGGGGATCAACTAAATAAAATAATTAGAAAATGCAGACTTTATCATAAAAAAGTATTAATTGTGTTAAATAAAACCCGCGCACAAATTCCTTTCATTGGTCCGCAGAGGCCGTATCTTTCTGACCCGGACCACGACAAAAAACACATCAAAGTAAAAAATATAGTAAAGTGCAAAAAAACAAACAAACAAAAACAAAA
>KN476053.1:6203-25855 GCA_000787095.1 Periophthalmodon schlosseri
CGGCTCTTTAGTGGGGGAACTGCTGGTTTTGGAGGAGGTGAGGAAGCTCTGTCCTGGCTGTGACCGTTGACGTGTTTTGGAGGAAATTTTGGCGGTTCGTCGCTGGGTTTGTTGTTCAAACTCGGGATGTGAACCGGAGAGGAGCTAGTGGGTGAACTCGGCTTAGCTACGCCATTGCTTTCCGACGTGGAGCTATGGTCGGCAGCTTTTGAGGGTCTAAGCTTGCTTCGTAGATTGGTGATATCCAGTTTATCTTCTGCTGGTAATTCCGGTTTAGCAGCAGGGACTGGTTTGGGTTTTACCGTCGGTTTGGGCTTTATAAACGCAGGAGGCGGAGCGCTTTCCTGCTTCTCCTCTTGGGAATCTTGTCTAGGTTTAGGAGGCTGTTTCGGCACTGGTTTCAAATTAAACTTCTTGACTTCTTTGGCAGAAATCTTGTGCCCACATTCCAGCCCCATCTCGTTCCGAAGATGAAGGGCTTTGCTTTTGTCCTCCTTCTTCACCTCCGCCGGTTTCTCTGGTTTGAACGGAGGCTGTTTAGCACCAACTAGTGGCATGATGACGCCAGGTGCAGGGGGTTTTGGTGGTAACGGTTTTGAAAGGTCAGATTTGGTCTTTTCCGCAACCTCCAACTCCAAGCTCTTGTGAATGGACTCTCTTCTAGGCGGCAGTGCTGGTTTCTCCTCACTAGGGGGCGCTGTGGGAGCTGGTGGTAATGGCCCACTGAAAGCAGGGGAAGCCTTATTGGTTTTCCAGTCTCTCAGTTTGGGTCTAATGAAGGACTCGGAGGTGGTAGGTTCGTCCGGTAACGGTTTAGACCAAGTATCGTCTGTTGTGGAGTTGATGTGATTGTTGTCTTCCATAGTGAGACGCTCCATTTCGTTGGGCAAAGGCGCGAGGAAGTTGGGCCGCACCGCGTTACTGGTTTTCTTGTATTTGTCGATGAAAGTTGCCGGAGCCCATCCTTCTTTGTCATCAATCTGGATGTACCACCAGCCACTGCCATTTTTCTCAACCACCTAGAACAGATAGTGTTTTAGTCATGGCAGTGTAACGGGATAATCTGTTATGATCATACAAAGTACAACATTTACATGAATTTTCAACAATACTATGTCACACTTGTATTTTTGTACTCCACAATTTTGTATACACTGATTTAACACGATTTTATCAATTTTTTAATTTATTTTTTTTAGATTAAAGATTATTAAGATTATTTAACCTTTCTGGTGGAGGGTCTGCCACCTGCTTGTCTCCATGGAAATGTTATCGCTTTGCCAAGAATGTTCCACAGTATGGCATTAAACTTGTATATCGCCATGGAGACAAGCAGATGTGGCAACTGGGTCAGGTCTGTGGAGCGATGACCCCTGCTTATGCATGTTTTAAAATGTATGTTTAGCAATTAAAACAACTATAATTGAATAAATGCAAACAAATAAGGCAATAACATGTCCAAGTGACAGACACCTTCACCAGAAAAGTTACACAGTGCATCTTTAACAGGGTATAAGTCAACTTCAGTAAGTAGTAGCCAATGATAAGCACTTAATATAATTTTACATTATATGAATTTTACATTACAAAATTCAGTTCAATAAAATAGTCTGAAAGCGCCATGTAGGTTTAGAGGAAGATCAACGAGATTTATGGATATAGTGATAGAGGTCAAAAAGCCAAGAGGAAAAGTGAGTTTTTCGGTAGTTTTTGCGCAATACCTCAACTTTGATACCAGCCGTGAAGCTTATCCCATCCGGAATGGTGGTCTGGAAGTCTGCGATGGTGTAGTACTCCTCCTCGACTTGAGGGGGCACCGGGGGTTTGGGCAGGTTTGTACCACGAGGCTGTGGAAATAACATGTTATTAGAAACTGTTGGCGTTAGACAGAATATAATATAGATATGTATAATTTTCGAGTCTTACAATAGTCAGGTCTCTGCGAGGAGGAGGTCTGTGTCTTAATCCCACTTCTGCAACACAAAAATAAACAGTTTTACAGTTACATTCATAATTATCAAATGATGAAATATCGTTTTATTAATTTTTTCATTAGGGCTGTGCAATTAATATCATTTTTATCAAAATTAGAAGATTGAAAGATTTTTTAAATAATGATTTAATAAGACAAAATCAAATTAATTATAAAATTGTGGTTAAATCTGAGGAAAAAAATCATGATCCATTTTTTTTCCCATGTTGCCCAGCCCTATTTTTTATGAAGTAATTACTAGTTGAGTTTGAAAATGCCGTACTGTTCTTGCTGTCGGAGAAGAAGGAGAGGCGGTTCTCCTTGTGGTTGTTGTCGCGGTTGTCTTTGAGAGCGTTGTTTTGGTGGTTTTGCCTCGTGTATCCGTCCAGGTCGTTGGTGCTGGAGTGAACCGCGGCTCCTCCCGAATGTTTCTGACTCTGGATGTCCACCTTTTTCAGGTACGAGGCCGGAGCCCACCCCTCACGACCCTGGTACCTGACGGGACAGAGGGGGGCTTATTTCTTTGGGGTGGCACTTCTGGGTTAAGGGGAAATTCCATTCTTTTCAATGGCAAATTTGGGAAAAGTTTCACCTCAAAAATCTGATAAAAAGTATTGCTGATTTGTGTAAAATGTTCTATGTTCATGTGACCAACAAGTCAACACCTCACCGATTCTCTGGAGGCTTTAAAACGTCTCTGTAGTCCGTATAGAACTTATGCGCCGTCAAAATCGCTAAATAATGCAAAATAATACCACCCAAATGGCGATGGCGGCGCCCGCGGCAACTTCTGGAATAAGGTTGATAGTGGGACAAATACACTTTATATGAACTTCAATAGACAGAAAAATCTAACCAACACGAAATTACATGGATTATGTTGGAATAGCGATTTTCACAGCACTTCATGGGATGCCTCCTTAGACAAACAAACGCTAAAGCAAAGCCATTATGCCCTTGTGTAATTTTAAACACAATTTCTGGTTTGAGTGTTTGAACGTAGCCGTGTCCCCGTTTGTTTGTCCAGGGTTGGGACATCATCTATAAAGTGGGCTATTAGTCACCTAGAAATAAATTACAACAAAACCAGCTCTAAACTAGGACTAAACCATATCTGAACTGAAGTACTAAACCAGGACTTGTGGTGGGGTCGTCACGTCCGTCCCCTTAAAATGAGATTCACAAACCAAGGCCATGCAGGGTCGAAATATATTGAGTAACTTGGATTTTTTTTTTTTTTGTTTTCTTTGGGAATACTTGGCTTAATAAACTTTACAACACATTTTTAGCCATAAGACAGAACTGTTTTCTCCTGTCAACCCGGGTTTATGTTGGACCGAAGCAAGACTAAAACAGAACCAACCAAGGCCTGATCCAGGACTAAACCAAAGACACTGACTGTAAAATAACCCACCACTGTGACATGGACCCATTCTACACTTTAAAAATCACTTCCAAATGGATTCCATTTACTTGCATGAACCTTATAACCAATATTAATAAAGTGACACTGAACTCTAAGAAACTATTATTTTGCATATAAAAGTTGATTAATTACCTCTGGCACTGTACATTCAAATACATTTCACGGTAATGTTTTCAGAATGTTTTTAACGTTTTCATCTTACTAAAAGCGCATAGAGAGTCCTTGCCAGTCCACTCAGGATGATGTAATGAAGTAAAAAGGACAAAGGTAAAAAAATGCCCCATTACAAAAAAAAAATAATAATAATAAAATAAAATTATACCCCTTTGCAAATAAATAAATATATAAAATAATACCCCATTACAAAAAAAAAATAATAATAATAAAATAAAATTATACCCCTTTGCAAATAAATAAATATATAAAAAAATATCTCATTCAAAAAAAACCAAAACAAAACAAAAACCAACCTGATTATAAAAAATAAAAATAAATAAAATTATGCCCCATTTCAAATAAATAAATAAATATATAAAATAATACCCTATTACAAGAAAAGCCTGATTATGAAAAAATAAAAATAAATAAAACTATGCCCCATTTTAAAATAAATACATAAATACAGTATATAAAATAATACCCCATTACAAAAAATAAAAATCCTTATTACCTAATTTTCCACCAGCCTTCCAGGTTCTTCTGCACCACCTCCACCACCATCCCCCTCTCCAGGTCAATCTCATCCTGGTCCCGCGCTGCGTACGGGTAAATCACTGAGTACTTCTCCTCTGAAAAAGAGAAAGTAGCTCCATTTAATAAAATACTGTAATTACTTTATGATGCAGGTCCACACAAGTAGCTGCATGAAGCATATAGAGAATAGCTTGGGGCACATTAGGATAATAGTGCTTTTCATTTAGCTGCAGTAACTCTAAAGTAAATTAAAAACCCATGCTGCTTTCGTCGTTTTAAGAAAGCAAAGCAATATCATTAATTTAATAATTCTTAAAGGGATAATAAAAGGGTCAAGGGTCAAGGCTTGGGCAGCATCATATGGAGTGAAAGATTTAAGAGAAAACAAAAAACACAAACATGCACACGAAGCTATTTATGCACAGTTATTCCTGATTGAAATGTTAATACTTGGTCTAGTCTACAACATAACATTAAAATAGTTTTCTAAAATACTAAATATATCGCTGCTAATTTTCAAAATAAAAGATTTTTACTCTGTGACCTATTTTACAGGAATTACTAGAGCAGCACATGGAGCTACACTTAAACTATGAACTACAGAACACTCAGAAAACTTGAGTAAAAATATGTTTACAAACGAATGGTTCAGAAATTTTCTAATTAATTACAATATTATATTTTGTATAATGCATTTGTGTTGCCACGATACTAAAATTTTGATTTTGCTACTAAAGATGATAATAACTTGAGATACAACAATGGCGACTTTAAAGCACTTACAATAGGTTATATTAGAATCACATTTCAACATGAATAATTTCTACTTTGTTGTCAATTATCAAATGATCTCTCACTAGTTCTGATATAGAGCCAGTCCATTCTAAAACTATTCAAAAAAGATCTAGATTTGTCCTATTTATGTGATGTGTTCAATACCAAAACTTGTTCAAATGAGTCTAATTTCAGTACCAGTTTTAGTATCTGAGTTTTTTTTTTTTTTTAATAACCCCCATGCAAACTCAAAGAACGTCCATGCGACTGTTTTGACGTCTTAAACGTGCAGAAACATGCAAAACACAAGGGGATAAAGATGTCCCCCGTCCGCATGCCCACAGCAGACGCACACAGGGAAGGAAAAGAGAGAGATAGCGCCTCCACCTGGCCCTGCGCAGAACAGATCCCCTAAGGTTCTGCGGCGCCCCACGTGCCTCGGCAAAGACCAGAACCTCCGCGGCACTGACATCACAGTGAGCAGGGGGTCAAACACACAGTCAGTCCACTAACAACTGCATTACTCTAGCATGATTTACCTTTATTTAAAGAGGAGCCCAATATAAGCCTTTTATCTGCATTGCACAAAGTTTAGTCAGAGAATTAGTAGTGATACACACAAAGTGACACTCCATATACTGTAAGATCTCATCGGTTGCTTTCAGATTCTAGATGCCACATGATGGGCGGCATCTTTAATCGTCTTCCCGATTAAAGGGCCTGTACCTGATTTCATGTTTTAGAACTTTTAACCCCGCCCACATAGTAATTTCTGCCGCTGTGATATTGCACCGTGACATAATTACGTGTCTGGGATAGTGACTGGCAGCTGGTTTCCCATGATTCTTAGTAACGAGGTACCTGATTGGACAAAAAATGTTACCCTGGAGTTTGTGTATTAGTTACCTGAAAAACTGTTATGTAAAATTAATAGATTATATTTAACAGTCTCAATGTTATTCGTATTTAGCAGCTTCTATACAATGCATCATCATGTAAATCTTAGAGTAAATCAAAATCAGGTACTGGCCCTTTCAGAATAAAAGAACAACAACAATCTGAATCTTCATTTCAGCTTAGTTCATTTTAGCTGCCCAGCATCGGTTTTAAATATTATTGCCCTATCAAATGTTGCGATGTCATCTGAAACCCAGCAATACGATACTGAATTTAAGATTAAAGTTACTCTGTCTGATGCTTTTAGTAGGATAAAACTGCTACTACTAATGTGGACCAACTTTTCTTAAAACAGCAGATTAGATCCAGTATTTCAAGTGAATTTTAATCACTGCAAGTCAAAACACTGCTGCTCTTAATATTTGTGATGTAATGTCAATTTTGTACAATATCTGTATAAGTCAAATAGACACATTTATAGAAACAAACAAACAAAACAAACATCGCCGTTCTATCATATGAATAGTCACAAGTCCTTAAAATGGCGTCTGTAAATAAACCAGGTAAATGTAAACCTGTGATTACACCAGAGGAACACTTATTTACACTTACAGTATAAAAAAACCCCACTTCCCATACCATATTTTTGTCTCATTAATGTTTTATATGGATTTCGATTCCGACAAAATGGTCTATCTTTACACAAGGGACAGGTCTAGTATCATTTGGGTAGCACCAGCTGTAGGGTGTGTTGTGCTCACCCTCCTCCCCAGGGATGGTGAAGTCATCTGGGTCGTCCTGGGCCTCGAGGCAGGTGGCCGGCACCCAGCCCTGAGCGTCCTCGGAGCTCACGAACCACCAGCCTGCGCAGCAACAACAACAACAACAACAACAACAACATAAGGGTCGAGTTATTATCATCATCACAAAATCTGCAAATATTCTCCTCTTATTCATGGAAACGATGTCTTAATTTTACTTGAAACTTTTTATTCTTATCTTCATTTGGATTTGACATTGACACAAATCTGACTCGTTAACGCGGGGTTTTAAAAGTGCTGTGCCTGATTTTTACCGTCTAAAAAACGTGAAAAACAGAACTAGTCATTCAAAGGGTCCACGGTCGTCCAAAGTTATTCCGCACTTACCTTAAGCATTCCAAGCATCCTAATTATTTATAAGAGGTTTTCACAACTTTCACAAGCCACCGCAGAATTTTGCCATCACGGTAATGCTAACAACAACTAGCATGCTAAGTGTGCACTTCTTTAGCATGCAAAACAAAAAAACGCTTCAAAATTAGATGCAGACAGTACACATTTGACAAAGTTTGACCTCCAGAGCTGATTATACAATATATCTGTACTGGGGCAAATCAAATTTTGCTCATATACAACGGGAACAATTGGGTATCGACCCTTTAACTGTGGGATTTTTGCTATATGTACTTACTTGTTTTGAGCTACTTAAGTTATAGCCATAAGCTGCTTCCACTCCTCATGTCTTATCGCTTTCATTATTAGGATTTTCTAGCCATTATACACTTTAAATCTGTATTCTTGTGAGTTAGTAAGTACATTTCAGCATGGTATAAGTATAAGGCGACCAGACGTCCCCATTTACCCGGGACAGTCCCAGTTTTGAGCCCTGTGTCCCCTGTCGCAGCAGATTTATCCAAAGCGTTGATTTGTTCCAGTTTTATACAAGAAATGTCCCGGGTGTCCCTTTTTTGACCGATCTGATCCCCGCCAACAGTAAAGAGGGGAACATATTGCCATTTGATAAGCTAAAATACAGAAACAGAGCTTGAAAATGAGCATAAGGCAAAAAAAAAGACCGACAGAAGTCAACCACCCCAACCCGGGTGTGTCCGAGTTTTGAATTTCGGAAGTCTAATCGCCCTGTTTAAGTATCTAATAGTACTAGTATTACATAGAAGCCATACCAGATTCGTTCTTCTCGATGACCTCCACCACCTGTCCCACGCGGAGGCTAATCTCGGAGCTCTCCTGTTTCTCATAATCAGTAACTGCGACGTACTGATCCAACAGGAGAGGGTCTACTGAAGTCGAGTCTCCTGCAAACGGAGGAGAGAGGAAAACACTTTGACTTTAGCCAACGCAGACATTTATATAATAAGTAACTTGGATACATCTACATCTTAATGCCTTTCCTCAATAGTTTGCGTATGATATTTGGTCCTTTGTGACATTTTAACATTTTTATAATTGGTTTTGTGATAATTAGAAGTTGACCTTTTTGCAATTTTAGCATTTCAGTGATGAGGCTGAGTAACCTTTTGAAAATGTCACTTTTTATGATGCGCTCTGGAATCAAACTGGTAATCCAATTCAAGCGTGTCTTCAGCCAAAATAGCAATTTGGGACGATTAGATTGAATTATTTTGGATGACATGTCAAAAACAATATGGTGGACCTACTGAGAGGAGGCATAATAAGATTTGAGCACGATAAAGACGTGAATGGAATAGTAGTGGGCGGACGGAGAAATGTGGACACAGGAGGAGTGACTGGGAGAAAGGGCTGGGTTAATCAAAACATGGCAACAACACCGAAATACCCTCCACCAAAGTTAGCAACAACGCTACTGACAATGACGAATGAACTGCTACAGTGCAATTCTGCTCAATACTGAAGAAGCTGTACTGAAGGTCAACTGTTAGCTACGCTCCTTAAGAAAGATGTTACTTTTGTGTTTGTATTTTACTTTATCTACTTGTGTACAAGATGAATAATGGCCTATTTTTTGGACAATTTAAAGGTGCACGATGCAACTTTCCTTACATCCGTGGAGATTTAATATCTTTGCCTGGAATGATCCGCAGTACGGCATTAAAGTTAAATATCTCGCATTTATTTAAAGTGATGCATGTAACTTTCTGAATGTGAAAAGTCACCTGCATGATTCCATGGAAACAGAAAGTTAAAATCATACTTCGGAACATTCTCCGTAGAGACAGGTAAGTTGTATACTGTACATACCGCGGAGGATTATAGCCAAAGGAACAACATTTCCATGGAAGCAAGAAGTGGGAGGCCCACCTCCAGGCCAAATAAGAGTCAGGTTTGTGGAGACGCAAGCCCACTCACAGTAAGGACAAATGTTTTTCTTTTTTTTTCAGTTCAATTACTTTAATCTATGTTTTGGTAAATAAGTTACACACTATGGCAGGGGTGCTCAAAGTGGGGCCCACGGGCTAAACTTGGCCCTCCAGGAGGTTTCATTTGGCCCTCAAGGAGGTGCTGAGATTTGTGAAAAGTATCCATTTTTAGTCAGTTTTGCACTGAAAGGACCATCTGGAGATGAGAGGAAACCCATAGCAGTCTACTCCCCTAAAAAAGCACAACAATTAGAGACAATATGGCCATGAATACAACTTTTTACATGACAAACAATAATAGGTTTGGCCCTCGGTTCGCTGATATGTTTTCATTTTGGCCCACTAAGGTACAAAGTTTGGACACCCCTGCACTATGGCTTTAATCAAAAGCATTTTCATTGCCAAAACTACCTTTTAAACATGGATTTTTTATTCTGTGAGTGGGTTTACCTCTCCACAGATCTGACCCGTAACTTGACCTGGTGGAGTAACTTGCTCTTCACAGAGATAGAGAAGATGAATGAATCCATGGAGATAAGACTGTTGCAAACCCTATATACATAGTGCACCTTTAAGCTATGCTCCTCCAAAGTAGTAGTAAAATTTTAGAAAATAAACGGGACCAATTATAGGAACTTCAGTGGTGAAAGAGTAAGATAATAGTTGACCTTCAGTGCTCTGTAACACCTATTATGGTTAAAGCTACTCTTCTACACTTTAGGAAAAACCTTCCCCAAATCTTTATAGAAATCTCCCACGACCTGAAGCCAGCAACACAAAAAGTGCGATCGAGCATTTCCCGGATTGTGGATCAGACAGAAGCCCCCGCAGCTACGTCCCACCTGCCCGGGCCAATGGGGAGGAGAGGGTTAACCGACCAACAGGCTGTTAGCGTTAGCCTGTTAGCGTGAGCCCGTCCGGTCACACACACAAGCACAGCCCAGCGCGTGGCAGTGTGCTACTACCTCGTTTTAGGAAAGAAGTCGCTCGCTCCGCAATCCCTGATGAGAAGGAAAACGTATGGAAAAGACTGAACAACACGTCATGCAGGCAAGTCATGAATATTAAAAGAAAAAGGAACAATCGTTTTTTTTTGCAAGATGATGTTACAAAGCAAAATGTAAAAATATATACATGGTCACTAGATGGCGACAATGCCTCTGTAAAATAGTACTTTGACTGTGAACGTTATGGGACCAGTATATTTCCACTGATCAACCAAAAGAACTTTTAGCAGGTTTATTCATAAACTATTATTATCGTAGAATAATCTCACCTGTTTTCTTTTTCCCAATCGGCTCCCTGAAAATAAAATCAAAAAATATAATTGTTAAGCACAGTACGAGCAAACAAATCAACCAAAAGAATTTCCAGTGAATCATTATTTAAAGGTGCAGTGTTTAAACTTTCTGTTAAACGATTCGCAACTTACTAGTCTCCATGACGATGTTATTGCTTTGCATGGAAAGTTTCACAGTCTGGCATTAAGCTATCCGTCTTTTTGAAAGCAGACCGGTCACATACTGCACCTTTAACTAAAATGCGGCGCACTTAGTTCTATTTTGCATTATTACATTATTTTTGTGCCCAAAGAAATGTCAAAAGGGCTGTACCTGATTTTTCTGCCGTCTTAAAAACGTGAAAAACAGAACTAGCTCATTTTAAACTGTTTGCAGCGGTCCAAAGTTATTCCTCACTTACCTTACGCATTCAGAGCGTCCCAATTATCCACCATCACAGAGGAGTTTTGTCATCACGGCAAAGCCAACAACAGCTCGCATGGCAACAGCGCACTTCCTGATTATCGGACAATCAAACACTTTATAGTTAGATGCAGATACAGTACACAGCGGACTTGGTTTGAACTGCTTATACGATCTATCTGTACTGAAGTAAGAAAAAAAGCTTAAATGCATGGAATAAATCTGGCGAGGACCCTTTAAGATTTGTTTGTACTTTGAAATTGTCCATAACATGTTGATTAGCTCCATCCATTAAGCTGCGTTGCTACATTGACTTGATCTGAATTTGCTTGTGCAGCTTTTACTCTGGAATTATAGTGAGTGATATAGCGACTAATTCGTTGTCTCCCAAAATCAATACGGCGGTTGACCATTTATCCATGTATTGATTTCACTGTAGCGTAAGTGGTATTCCCAATGTATTAAAATACTCCTAAATTCTATGCAGTCACATGTGAACTAGGATTTTATCTCGAGGTTCCTTTTTCCCATCTGTGAAACATAGGCCGATGTCAAATTCAACAGAGCAGCTGCTATATCTGCTCTGGACATCACTGACAATAATAGTCCACCGCCCATTCAGGCTAATGCAGTCTCCAGATGCCCTCGTATGACCAGAGGCGAGATCCTATCGTTTCTGAACATACTTAAAGGGCCAGTACCCATTTTTTTCCGATGTATTTGAGTAAAACGCATCTTGCCCCGGCACAAATACAACGCATAAACAGCTCTTGAGGTCAAAATATGTAGGCTGCGAGTTGTCTATCTAATTAGAAAGCGATTTTATTGTCCAAGTGCACGTTAGCATGCTAGTTGTCGTTAGCTTTACTGTTAGAGAGTTGTGAAAAGCTCTTGTAAACTCATTGCGGCGAATAATTACGACGTGAGGAATAACTTTGGACGACCGACTGGACTAGTTCCGTTTTTTACATTTTTAAGACAGAAAAAATCAGGTACAGCACTTTTAAAACCAGTATTCCAATATGGCTTTTTCCGATCTTCCTGATCCCACACTCACTCACTCGTTCGCTTATTTTCCTTGGCACGCAGTCCTTCTTCCTGAATTAGCCGCTCCCAGCCTCAAAAACACAGTTCGATTGGTGAAACTGTTAATTGCATGATAAATCTCTGGCAGTAGAACTGAACCCATTATCGCGCGATAAAAAGAAAGGCAAGAACTGGCCAAGATCAGCAGTGCAATAATCAGGAGTGTTATGGCATTCGAAAATAGGGTCAGGGAACGCCACAGTCTCTAACGGGGAGGGTCAGCCGGACGCAGTTATTTTAAATCGGTAAAATAATCCGTGATAGTGTTTCCCATGTCAATCAGAACTGAGAATAGTATTTTTGGGAGAGCAAACTGCTGAGAACGTCAATTTCACTTCCGCATTCACAAGTAAAGACAACTTAATCGAAATGCAAGATATAGCTTTTCCAGTGAGGTCAACAAACAGATTCACTATAACTTGAGGTTAAAATAAGTCCACTGCGTACAGTTGGCATCTAATTACCGTATTTTCCGGAGTATAAGTCGCACCTGAGTATAAGTCGCACCAGCCAAAAAAATGCATAATAATGAAGAAAAAAACATATTTCACATATAAATTGCATCTGAGTTTAAGTCGCACCCCCGGCCAAACTATGAAAAAAAGTGCGACTTATAGTCCGGAAAATACGGTATAATCTGATTTTCCGAGTAACAGGAAGTGCGCAGTTAGCAGCTCATTGTGGTCAATAATTAGAATGCTCTGATTGCATAAGGTAAGTGACGGATAACTTTGGACCACTGCAAAACGTTTAAAATGAACGAGTTACCCTGACCCTGTCTGGAGCAGCGGACACCCAGGGGACCCATCTTTTTTTTGACTTTTTTTTGATTTTTTGATTTTTTTGATTTTTTTTTAACCAAGGTCTTGATCAGGAGTAACTAGCTGGAATATTAGCTGTGTTTTGGAGTGCTACCGCTATCCCTTTTTACACTACAAGGCGTTACGTAAGACGCTCCAGTTCACAACAGTTCAAAATGATAAAACTAATAAATATATTTTGTATTTTATTGACATA
Organism: Periophthalmodon schlosseri; assembly: GCA_000787095.1. Classification (NCBI taxonomy): domain Eukaryota; kingdom Metazoa; phylum Chordata; class Actinopteri; order Gobiiformes; family Gobiidae; genus Periophthalmodon; species Periophthalmodon schlosseri. The sequence goes on from KN476053.1 coordinate 18,893, forward strand.
TTCTACCATTTCTATGACTGGGTGCAAGTGTTTGTCCTGTCCCTTGGTAAAACAATACAAAAATGTCATAGGATCAAACACAAAATTGCCATAGAAAAAAATAAGTTAAATAATGACATGCTGTGAAACACTCCAGACAAAGCGAAAACTCAAATCCGTTATGTAATACAACTTTAATACCAAATTTCTGGCACTGCATGCAGCACTATACACGGCGCCTTCCGTGACTTACACTCATCTCCTCTACTTCCTCTTGACTTCACTTCCTTCACTTCCTTCACTTCTCTCTTTTTCCTGAGCTGTAGTTAGCATTAAGCAGCAGATAGGCGTCAGTGCTGTAGATTTATAACACATGATAAATCTGTGTACCTGTCACTCAGCCAAACAACAGGCGACGCAGGCGGAAAGCTAATCCAATTTCAATAAAAGTCGAACCAAGGTCTTCCCCTGATCCTCACCCTTAATGAATAGGAGCTTTCACAGAATTAAGCCACTCCCCCCACAGCCTATGGGGTCACCAAAGAGCCGCATGGAGGGGTGTGTCCTTGGTAGAAACGCGTTACGCAGGACGAGAGAGTAAAAATAGGGTTGCATAAAAGTCACTTATGAAAGTACTGCGCTTTTTTTTTTTTTTTTTTTTTAGAAATGTATAACAACGTTGGTGTTGATAATTCGTGTTAAAATGAATGTCTATATCAAGTGCGACTGACGCAGAAGTTGAGCTAAGACAAGAGGATCCGAAGATTTGCGGCGGCAACTAAGTAAGGGACAAGTGAACAGATTTTAAAATATTCAAAATGTTGCCATATTTACAACGCAAAACCTATATGAACATGTAACTTTTCTAGTGAGGGGTCCATCACCTGCTTTGCCTGGAATGTTCCACAAAATGGCATTACATTTATTTATCTTGCATTTACTCCATTTCCATAAAAATATCTCGTCATCCGCTTGTCTCCACGGAGATAGAAATGTTTGCAATGTCAGTAATGCATTACAAGCAATTAGTGGCCTCTCCCCCATGAGTTACATAATGGAACTTTGACTGAAATAGGTCGTTTCAGTCAAAGGTGCCAAGATCCTGGTTCTGATTTTGCCTCCACGGCTCCTGACAGGTTGTCCCAGGATTGAAGGATGGATCAAATGCAGGAGAGGAGGACGGGAGAAGAGGTTTTCTTTACTTTACACTCACACTTTATAGAGTCAGACCTGCCATATATATATATAGAAACGAATGCACGTGTATTGCGACACCCGGCAGCATGTTTTACGGCAGCGCCACTGTGTAATACTGTAGTTACTCACTTGGCATCACAGCGTTATACCAGCCTCGTCCTTGCATTGTGTTCACAATAAAAGCACATTTATACAAGTAAACTTACCCCTCGCCATTCCACAAGACCTACTAAAAGTCTGGCTGCATCGCTATATTTCTTCACGTTACTCATTACACAATCAGTATCCATTTCAGTGCAAGAATGATTTGATATTTATCACAAAGCGAACGGAACAAAACTTTCCCAGAGTACAGAGCCATCAGAATAATATTACCGCTCTTATCTAATGCTTTCTGTCAGCAGTTGCCGTGCGAGCAGCGCTTCAAAGTCGCCCAATTCAAATGATTAGTTGTAGGTGACATTAGGGGGCGCCGCTGGGAACGCTGACCTCATAGCAAATTCGGTCTCCATAGAAACGGCATGTCTGATTTAATTGTCCTTGTGCGAGACTTTGAGCGACCAGATGTTAAATCCGAGCGAGTAACCGCATACTTGGAGTTCTTGTAATACAAACGGGGAAATATCCGCCATTTAAAGACGTAAAAGTAAAAAGGTGAGTCTAAATTCTGTCCGTCTGGGAATGTCTGAAGCGGTAGCCCTGAAATTACTGTTATGCAACACGACATGACCAAAACAGCTGAGCAAGGTTTCACGACACTAGTAACAAACTGAACGTAAAGCTGCATAAAAACGCTAAGAATAGTGCCTTGCTTAATGAGTAGCCTTCCATAATTAAACAGTGATATTGTTTTATTAAAAAAAAACATTTACATTTAGAGTCATTATCATCTTTCAGTGTTAGCTTGCCTCATTTTTCACGTGGGATCCTGGTAATGTTTGGTTGTACGGTGATTCAGCAGGTGTTTATTCTGCAGCCACATATGTTGCCATGGCGTCTTGCCCAGGGACACAACAACAGTCTGCATCTAGATGTGAACCAGCTACTAGGGCTGCAAGTACTGAGACTGCAATTAGATTCACGATTTATGTTTTAAACGTAGGATGTAGGCCTGGGACGATATTGAAATTTTGTGTAACGATTATCATGGCCAAAATAATTGCGATTAACGATTATATCACGATAATTTAACATTTAAGTTTTAAAAAGTTATGGATATGAATCGTTACTTTAATTAACATTAATATTATGAATAAGTTCGGTATTTAAACAACTGTTTTAGTATTGTACTCAGTGAAAACAACCACGATTTAGCAGAGAATATTACGGATGAGCAGGGCCGTTGACTGAAATTTGGGCCCGGTACAATAAGCCTCACATGGGCCCCCCCTCTAATACAAATTAACAGGAAGAGGCTCCAATTCTGGGCCCCTTTGTCCCCCCGACTGTCGACTCCCCTGTGGATAAATAGTTTTTTCTGCACATTCTGGTGATATAACGGCGATTATCACGATTATATAAAATGTCCCACAAATGATTATCGTCAACCCTTTTTATCACGATAAACGATATTATTGTTTATTGTCCCATCGCTAGTAGGATGCTCACTATAAACAACTCCAGGAGGATTCATATTCGAGAGAAGACTGAAATCTCAACTGATAAACTAGCACAAGAAGCCCATGCATCTCAGAACAGGTTTTTGATAATTGCGTCAACTCAAATTGTAATTTAAATTTATTCAAATTCATGCAACTGTTGCTTCAGTGAGATTGGAACAATGTCTGAAACCGCACATTTTCAATCTGCTGTTGGCTAACTTGGGACAGCTATCCATAAACGTCTTTGCTACATGTTTCACTTATACATTTGTCTTTATAATGTCACACTCAAGACCATTTTGTTTTAACATAGGCCGCCTTTCACATTTAGACCAATATATCTTTCTCCAGTCCTCTCTTTCAACACTACGAGCTGTTAAACGGCCAACGCTGTCCATTAGACGTGATGACAGCAAGGTTAAAGTTAACGCCCCATTTGACAGTTACCAGAGTGAAAAACAACTCCAGGGTCAAAAGTCTGTTAGTTTATGAAACCTGTATTCTGTATTTATTCCTTTAGCCCGCCCAAGAATTCGCCAACCATCCAAACCATGCAAAAATGTCTTAGCGATCAAGTACGACGTTACATGTATAACAACCCAAGTACCGTATTTTCCGGAGTATAAGTCGCACTGGAGTATAAGTCGCCCCAGCCAAAAAATGCATAATAATTAAGAAAAAAACATATATTTCACATATAAATCGCATCTGAGTATAAGTCGCACCCCCGGCCAAACTATGAAAAAAAGTGTGACTTATAGTCCGGAAAATACGGTATGTTTTTATAAATGACCGGCGAGTGGTTAGCTCTCACGCTTCACAGCAAAAAGGTTCCGGGTTCGATCCCCGGGTCGTCTGGGCCTTTCTGTGTGGAGTTTGCATGTTCTCCCCGTGTCTGTGCGAGTTTCCAAACACTCTAATTTCCCTCCATCAAATCAAAACGAATGAAACACAAGTACAATCCTCCAGCTGAGGTAGTCCTGACCAAGCCTAGCAACAAGATCACGGAGATGGGTCCCCGGACGTGGGACTGGGCACCCACTGCTTCTGAGATGATGCCCCGGAGGGATTGAAGGATGGGTCAAATGCAGAGGACAAATTTCCCAATGGGGACAATAAAGTGTACCTTAACCTTAAGCACGTTGTAACAGTCGTAGCTAGTTAACAAGTCTAGCGTGTTGAGTGAGATTTCCAAGACACAACAGTTTTATGTAAACTTGGGTTGTCAAAAAATCTTTACCAAATTACAAACTGGATTTCCATTTTGAAGCAGCAGTATGACCACATGGTAAAATAAAGAAACATTTAGATTAGATTATAAGCACTTTTCACAACTTTCAGAGGCCAGAGGGGAGTATCAAGGTAATGCTAAGGACAACTGCCATGCTAACCAAGCACCTCATGATTCTCGGACAATAAAACGTTTTATAATTAGATTCAGACTGGTGCTGTCACAATACTAAAATTTCAAACTCGATTTTGATACTAAGGGATAGACTCGATACTCAATACTGATTCCGATACTATGACTTTTTTAGTAGCGATACCTGCTCAAATGAGTATCTAGTTTCGATGCTTGTTTTAGTATCGATTAGTATCTGATTTTCAGTGCTTTGACAACCCCAGTGCAGTCAGTGCGCAGTGGACTTATTTTGACCTCAAGAGCTGCTTACGCAATAAACTGACGTGAGACACATTTTGCTGAAATACATGGGAAAAAAATGGGTAGTTTGATAATCATTAAAGTTGCTGACAGTTTAAAGATGTTATGGATATGAATCATTACTTTAACTTTAATATTATGAATAAGTTCCGTGTTTAAACAACTGTTTTAGTATTGTACTCAGTGAAAACAACCACGATTTAGCAGAGAATATCACGGATGAGCAGGGCCGTTGACTGAAATTTGGGCCCAGGGCGATAAGCCTCACATGGGCCCCCCCCCCTAATACAAATTAATAGGAAGGGGCTCCAATTCTGGGCCCCTTTGTCCCCCCGACCGTCGACTCCCCTGTGGATAAATAGTTTTTTCTGCACATTCTGGCGATATAACGGCGATTGTCTTTGTTGACGATTGTAACGATTATATAAAATGTCCCACAAATGATTATTGTCGACCCTTTTTATCACAATAAACGACGTTATTGTTTATTGTCCCATCGCTAGTAGGACGCTCATTGTAAACAACTCCAGGAGGATTCATATTCGAGAGAAGACTTAAATCTGAACTGATAAACTAACACAAGAATCCCATGCATCTCGGAATGAGTATCTAGCTTAGTGTCTAATTTTCAATTCTTTGACAACCCCAGTGCAGACAGTGCGCAGCGGACTTATTTTGACCTCAAGAGCTGCTTACGCAATAAACTGACGTGAGACACATTTTGCTCAAACACACGGGGAAAAAACGGGTAGTTTGAGCAGAGCAGCCAAATGGATAGACGTCTTAAAGGCTAAAATACAATGCACTGTCAGCTGTCTGCAGTTCACGATGTAGCAACATGTTAAAAATGCGCAGTCAGCGACGGGGGGGACTTGTTAAGTGCGTTTCCGCGGCAACAGGAAGCAGCCCAGTGCGGTGAGATCACATCCATTAGAGGCTGTAATGAGCGGGTATTATGGGCTGGCGGCAGGACGTAACATGACATCAGCCCGCGGAACAATGACAAACGTATGCTTCTGTGCCGGGCTCGTGGAGGTGAGCACGGGGCAGTAAGATAAACACGAAGCTGCAAAACAGATGCCAGTTAAAATGACTGAGAATATAACGCTAGCTCTTTTCGCTATCTAAGTTGCACGCTAGAAATGTTAGGTCTTCCAGGCTGATTTCACGCTAGCTCCATTTGGATTTATGTAGCTAACCCTAACCCTAACCCTAACCCTTCCCACATATGGTAGTCCCGTAGCAGGAGTCAAACTGTGGGTCAGTAAGCAAAGGATTATGATTTTTTTCCATGTATTTGAGCAAAATTTGTCTTGCCCCAGTGCAGATATATTGTATAAGCAGCTCTTGAGGTAAAAAAATAAGTCAATTTTGTGCTGTCTGCTACTAATTATAAAGCGTGAGCGTTAGCATGGTGTTGTTAGCTTTAGCGTGATGGCAAAACTCCGCTTTCTGACAGCTGTGAAAAGCCTTAAGAATGTGTAAGGGAGTAATAACTTTGTACCGTGCAGTTCTGTTTTTAAGACAGTAAAAATCAGGTACAGTCATGGTAATTACTATATCGACTTTCTCTCCAACTGCTTCAAAGACATGCTTCAAAAACTGTTATCGTGACAGGTCTAGGTACCGCAAACTATGAAAGAGTCTATTGGAAGTAAGTTAAAGTTTTAAAGAATTGCAGTCCTTGGCAACAGGTCACAAAACTATGAGGCAATGGTTTTAGTCCTGATTTTGCCTTTACAGAGTGAAACCCGGTAAACTTTTCCAGCGCTATAGAGTATATATGTGTATGTGTCTTACTCCTTGGGCGGATTAAGGTCCTCTGATCTGGTCTCAAAGAACACGCGCACCTCCTCACACTGAGAGATGTAGACGGGCAGCTGGATCAGAGCCTGAGGAGAGAGGGGGGAAAACATAGGGTCAACTCAGGCTGTGTCACTCAGAACACAGAAGTTCAAACATGCGCTATACGAAAAAACATGGAGATAAAACTGGAACAGAGCAGGACTAAACCAGGACAAGAACAGGACCAAACCAAGGACTAAACTGGGATGAAACCAGGGCAAGTGTCAAGGCAGTTTAAGTGCGCTCCGTGGCTGGGTTTCGGATGACATCATAGCATTCTATAGGCTAATAATATTTAATACAGATGGGAGCGGCTAAAATGAACATAGTTAAAATATCAGTTTCAACGTTTGTGTTTTCATGGCAAAGTACAATGTAATAAATAGGAAAAAGTGTCTCTTGCTCCCCCATCTAGGAGTATGACATCATCACATCTAGAATCTGAGACCCACCCATAAAGAGTAATGTCTCAACCCAAATAAGTTATCGCATTCAACTTCTTTAACTTGCATTACTAAATCACAGGTGTTTTTACTGCTCAAAAATACTACTACTAAATTGAAAAAACTGACATGGTATTATGAGTTGGCTCGCTTCTCCATAGTTCTGACTTGTAATTGGGCCTTGTGACATTACCTGTTTGTCTACTTAGAGACAGATGTTTAATGCCATACTGTG
>KN476054.1:379-25232 GCA_000787095.1 Periophthalmodon schlosseri
CTAATGTGGGTTTCTATAATGTGCCTTTGTGTGAAATCACAGTGCAATTAAATAATGAATGTGCTGTGCCGGGTTCAGTGCAGGTGTCGCTCTGAGGACTGTGGATGCATTCACAATCTTGTTGTGTTTAGATCCGTCTGAAAAAGCGACGATTATCTGGAACAAAGAGCAGAGGAAACCTGACTGAAAAGACGCACAACTATTTGCAGATTATTAGCTTGAGCTTTACTTGTCTTTAGGTAAAACAAAACTTGTAAAAACTACTCATTGTCTAGTATCTGCTTATTGCAGTGCAATCCTTGAGTCCTGCGGGTGGATTCTATTGCAAAAAGAAAAAAGAATATATATCATTATGCAAAGTAGGACAAAGCAGGTTACAACATGCACTTGGGGACAACAGGCTTGGAAAGATTATTGTCAGATTGTCCAAACAACAGGGGTGGTTAGTTCCTGTTTAAGATAACTCCTCCCCTCACTGGTCATGACTCCAGCTTGGCATCATACCTCTTTTGTGAAAGTCTAATTGTCTTCATTCTTAAAAATTGGTCCAGTTGACTTTATTTATTCTTTTTTTTTTCTTTCCTGTTTGAAGACATTTGCATTGTTACACCGTACTCTTTTATAATGTCCTCCCTTACATTAAACAATGTTTAATGTTTTTGTTGTTGTTTTTTTTTTTTCATTTTGTAAACCAAAGATGATTGTATTTGTATTTGATTGTACTTTTTTAATGACTGCCAAAACAGGATTTGGCTATACTGTTAGAGATGAGGATAGTAAGACAGAATGTCTTACATCAGAGGAAACTTTGGTTCTGGTCACTTTGTCAAAAAGCAGCCTGAGCAGTCAGCCCTTATATTTCAATAATTCAGCTCCATCAAGTCTGTAGACAACCAACCTGACTTGGATGTGCAGCGGCTCATTCACGTTTGGAGGACTTGTCCTCTCAAATATCCTCGTAACATTCTGAACAAACTTTAAAACTCCTTCTGATTAATAGTGTTCATTTTTCACTTGTTGATTTATACTTTTTATATTTACACCTATCCCCAGGATGTAAAGCTAGGAAAGCCTATTTCTGGAATTCTCAGGCACATTTTTTTGCTAATGCAGCACCTGTATGTGAGTGGAAAGGCCACGGTTTCTTCTGGGTTCACCCTGGAGGAATGTGTAGATTCAAAAATAGTGTCTTTACTCATGTTGGCTGTCTCTGTGTACAAGCTGGAGAGAAAAGACTCCACACAGTTGGATTTTATTGTGCACTTTTTCTAAAGTCAAGTCAAAATAAAATGTCGAACAATGTCCCGGAGGCCTCTGTCTGGCTCTGTTTTTGCTAATAAAGCTTTTAGCCAGCGCTGATCCACTGTTCCCTGCCCATTAGCGATGTAGGACTGTTTAAGGTAGCATTAGGTGGCTCCCTCTTTCTCCAAATTGGGCAATTAATGAGAACTGCTGATGAGCCACTTGGCTTTTAGCTTTTAGCCAGAGAACACTTCGGCACAAGTACTTAGTAATGAACAGAGCGTGGGGTAGAGATATCAGAGCATTTTCACAACATGGATTACAATTTGAAAAATTTGAAGTATATGCAGAGACATATGCAGCACATGGAACTATCTTTGTTCAAATCAGACAGAGAATGAGAGTTTTCACTGCAGCTCTCCAAGTGTAATGAACATCTTGTCTGTGGCAGCGGCTGCTAAATGGAGCCATGAGTAATCAGTGATGTGCCGCTGGTTTGGTGATGACATAAGAATCAGATCTGAGGTGAAGAGGACTATATACACACTCTCATTCTGTGCTGCATTTGACTAATTCTACAAAGGCTTCTTCTATTAACCTCATGCACTTCAGTAGACATTTTATTTTATGTATTTATTCAATTATTTAAGTAAGACAGTGGTTGGGACAGTGGTAATAGTTGTGAATGGTATTTTGAACTTACAATGAAGTTTTGAGTTTGCCAACCAAGAATAGATTAAAGTAAATGTGAGATGGAAATGATACTGATGTAATCCTTGAGCATATATGGAGAATGCCTCTGATGAGGATGTGAGCAGAAATGCAATGAACTCATCTGGTTTGAGTGCCTGTGACGGAGTTTCAAGTGTCTTTAGTTTGCATGCATGTGCGCACATTTGTGTATTTGTTTGTGTGCTGGCCTGTTTTACGTGTGTGCATGCTCCCAGAGGGGAAACAGGCTGTGTGGGGTGTTATCTGCTTCTGCAGAGGGTGACAGCTAATCACCAACCCTGACAAACACTGGGGTAGAGGAGGAAAGAGAGGGAGGGAGAGAAGAGGGGGGTGAGGGAGGAGAAGAAGAGATGATGTCGGTCGAGCGGATTGGCATTTGAATTCCACTGAGTAGCCTCAGAGTGCCTCGCTTCTGTCATCACAATCTCTGTATGAGTTTGGGCATGAGCAGGACCACCATGTCGCCTCCCACCTGGCCCACTGACAACTATTAATCCTGCCTAAGACGATCTATGGACACAGATACCACAGAAAACATGGAATAAAGCAGTGGATTTGTTGCACTTCTGAATCATAGACTCTATTATAAAGCATTTGTGACAGCAAGCTCCACCAGTATCCCACCTCAGCCCTCAACCCTCCCAAGTTTTATTTGAGCATGTAAACAAGAACCCTTAAAATATAAACTTTCCTAAGCTAGTCCACAGAAGAATTCAGTGGCAGAAAACAATACATTTAGAGTTTCGAATAGTCCTATTAGTGGCACTTGTGTATGCTTAGAGCATTTGTAAGGCTTTGGCCTGCAGATGGGCCGCTGCGTGCCCAGTCAGTGTGAGTGGCCTGTTGACACAGAGATCAGACGGCTGTGAGGGATGGTGCCTCACAGTCGTGAGATGGAGGCGGGCAGGTGGCACAGGGACAGAACAGCACAGACAACAGCCAGACAAGACAGTTTTATGATTTACACAAGGCTGTTTTCTATGGCTGGGCAAAACTGGGAAACATTTTTATCTTATTATATGTTATTATAAATATGTGAAAGCTACACATTTGAATGGCATACTGGTCTGTAGAATTCCCCACCTGTTGTAATGATAATGTTTTCCATAGAGAACAGCTCTTTATGATTGTCCATATTAGGAGCTGCTTGTGCATGGTCCAGTGCTGCCTGTTGACTGGCTGCCAGGCAGAGCCGGTGTGGGTGGCTTTGGCTGCACCCACAGGTGGCTCTGTGTGTGCCTGTCTGTCTGTGATGGGTGTCAGTGTGTGGGTGCTCCATATGGGGGACCCTCATCTGCTCACAGTGTCACAGATCTCAGCACTCTGCCCGTCCTCTGACCCTGTCACCAGCCCGGACCTTCACCTCTCCAGGATGTGCAGAGGAGACGGCAGACAGGGAGTGGGTGGCACCGCGTTTTAGATACAGGCATCAGTGAAATCCCTGCTAAATAAAATCAAAGATAGCTGTCAGGTGCTTTTTATGGAGTGCACTGCTTGAGAGCACGCAAATGGCACTATCAGTGAAGAAGTCAAAGGTCCATAGCTCCCCGCCAAGTGAGGCTGTCATTCATCTTTTTAAGCACACACCTTCGTGCAGTCTGCTTAACACCTGTACTCAAACTTCAGCACTACCTGAAGGCACGAGACAGAGAAAATGCCTTAACAAAACAAATAAAATAAAATGCAAGGGCTAAAACCTAAACACAATAGTGTTGCATTAGATTACAGAAGACCAGCTTTTTCTGGTAGTATTAATCTATAACATATGTAGATCATCATTTTACTTTTTTTTCATTAACAATAGTGGGACAATTGACTCCCTGATGAGAGCTGTAGCAACAATAGAAGTGAAAGTGTGTCTTCTAATAAGACAAATAGTCATTGCTTACTTATCTAACATGTTTGGGCGGTAGTACTTCTGCCTTCGTCAGAGGTGTTAGATCTGGCAGATCAATCAGACTGACCATGCCTGCCGTTGCGTGGTGGTCTCTAGGGAAGTGAGTCCCAGGTCTGAGCCAAGGTAAACACTCCCTCATCTCTGTTCATGGTCCATGCGGCCTCTTCTTGATTTCAGCAGCCTCTTGTCTATCCATGTTTTGTACTTGTACTCTTCTGTTTGTACTGTTTTTGCCCTGTCCCAGCCCATGACGTGATCACGTCTTAATTTTGCACAATATGTGCCCATCAACATTTGTGTTGTTACTATAGTATTGCTAGTGGCACTAATACATAAAGTGTCATACATTTTCTTTGGGAACAAACATGTTAGTTTTATGAGTCCCAATTTATGCTAATCAGATTTTTTTTAGATCAAATTTGTTGTTTTCACAGTCAACTCACCGTTTTCTGATAAATGTAGTATTTTGTATGCAGAAAAATCAAGTTTCAGATAAGTTCATGGATTTTATATGCATGTGTTAAGCTATTTTAAATCTTAAATATTAAGGCTAAGATGTTTATAAATAGTTTAAAGACCTGACTAATACATAGGACGTTTAGAAGTCAATCTTGTGTAGTCCGAGTGTGATGGTGGTCCAGTTTGAGTGACCTAAAAGCAGCTGTGCTCCTTTCACTTGTTGGCTGCTAATGGCAGTTGGCATTTGGCCACTATCAGTGGATTGTTAATTAGTATTGAGAGGTTAGAGGAGAGGCACAGACCCCCCTCTGCCCCCTCACAGATGTGATTCATAAACAGTCAGTGTCTGACTAGAACATGTGGCATGTAGTCTGTCCATACCAGTCCACTCAGCACAAGTATTGAACAGCTATAGATCTATCACAAAAACACAGCACAGAGGCCACAGAGAGCAAACCCATATCCCACTAATTAACCAAACTCTAAGTCAAAATGAGGTGCAGTCTCTTCTATAATGGCTGCCTCTATGACCTGTTCTTCAGCTAAGTCTCATCATTTTGCTGACAGATTCAAACTAACTAAACATGCTAATGAAACACCTCTGGTCGTGAGGCTGCATAATAAAGATTATAAACACGTTTAAGGAAAGGATAACCTACACTCTTTTGTGGTGACATATACATTTGCTTGTTTAACACTTTATATCACTACATGTTAATATTATATATATTTACATCCTTGCCTCATACACATATAATACTTTTATAGTATTTTATTCTCATATTATTTCAATATTGACATAATATTTAGTTTCAAATGGTTTGAAAGTTCAGTCACTTCAGGTTATCTTATAGCACACAATCTAATCTTGGTTATGGGATTTTTTATTTTAATGGCAACCTTTAACAAATCAGTGCAAATGCACAGAAGCTAGAGTTAAACATTATCACAGCCAACACTAATGTCACAGCCTTTGTCTAAAGTTAATTGTAGTATAGTTGTCATGGAGGAATTGCTCTGTGACCTTTTAGTATTTTTTTTATTTCTTCTGGCCATATATTTGCTAAGTGATGGTATTCAGGCTGATTAGCACACCCTCCGATCCTCACACATTTACAGACCAAATCACAGTCACACAGACACAATTACAAAACACAATGAATCCACTCCCCAGTATCCCACCACCATTGTTCTGCTTTATAAGACTGGGAAAGGAGCATCAGTCAAGTATATTAGCTGGATCCTATTACTGTCACCAGATTGCCTCTGTGAGCCATCTTAAAGAGCCCCCAGACAAAACTTCCTGTCATGTTAATCCAAGCTTTAATAAATAGAGGGATGTGTAACCATATTCAAATCTGGGCTCCTGTATTTGTGCTGACAAAGAGAGACGGCCTATCACGTCATGACAGATGAAAGCGCTTTGCATGAAAAGGAAATCTTGAGGGGAGAAAAGTTTTTATCGCTGCTCATTGTATCGTATACAGAGGAGAAATGTCAAATTATTGAAATGGTCTTTTTTAAAAAAAGCTTAGTCTAATCTAAGTAAAACACTGCAGGTATTAGGGATGGCGACCATTGTGTGCCAAATGAATGCTATTCAGCAGCCCGGCTAGAGGTTCATTTGATCCCCCTTGTTCACCTATTGATATCAAAGAATAAAATACGCACGCGTCTGTGAAGAAATGTGTGTTCACCAGGTGCTAGCATCACTGAGCTGGTTTATGAATACCCCCCAGTCTGATTTGTTCTACTTGTAATAATGCAAAGGAAAAAAAAATATTGTGCATTACACAAGATTGTAATTTATGTAAAGACTGGTGCACTTAAAATATTAAGAAAAAAACTTCACATGTGACTATGACAAACAAGCTGCTAATTGCCAGCATTTAAAGAAGAAGTCACTACATAATAATGTATTATTTTAGTGATTGAAGTGATAGTCTTATTTTTCACACTCTTTTTTTTTTTTTTTTTAGAAAAAAATGTCTTTCATTTGTTCTTTTACTGACCCCTTGGGGACAGAATTGGTATGGTACATTGGTAAGCTGATTTATAAATACCCAAAAATCAGTTAGTCCATTTTATTCCTTGGACGATTATTCAAAGGTATATATTTCCTTCCAGCGTCAGGAGTTCTTTGCATTCTGAAGCATTCCTCTGTAACAAAGAGGAGCTGGAAATGACCCTCTTTACTTCCCGTCCATCTCTCCAAGATTCAAAAGCACTAGGGAAAAGAGCAAAGGCCCCATTTCACACAGAATGACATGCTCTTTATAAGGCGAGATTCCTGCCGCTTCAAAAACCAATTTTTAAAAAAGCTAAGCGGAATTTCACCATGAGACATCTGTATATTTTACTGTGTGGAGCAGCGGGGCTTTAGTGTTATTAAAAAGCTTATTGAATGCCTGTTCATTTCCTTCTCAAGCTGTGTCTTGGATGTGTTTTAAAAGACTATTTACCTGACACCAGTGTATATCCAATCTTACATATATATGTGTGTGTGTGTGTGTGTGTGTGTGTGTTTGTAACACATACACATTTTCCATTTCCCAAGTCATATTGTTTGCATGTTTTACAGTTGGTGAGATTAAAGAGATAAAACCATAGATTAGAGGTTGGTGAAGGGTTGTCAAAAATATTGAAAATCAGATACTCATAGATATTAAAACTAGTATCAAAACTCATACTCATTTGAGTAAGTATCAGTACTAAAAAAGTCACATTCATAGGACAGAAATGAACCTTTCTTGAATAGCTTTAGAATGATCTTGAACTGTATCAGAACAAGTATAAGACACATAGACTAGTATATGCCCATGGACCACTATGGAACCTACCTGGACCACTGAGGGATTACACAGATACAAGGCCAAATGGGAATATACCTGCGAGTCTATTCCTTAGTATTGAAATTGAGTTTGAAATTTTAGTATCGCGACAGCACTAGGTGGGAGATACAATGATAATATTAATATTAAAATCCTGTCTGAGTATTCTGTTTGAGGTACTGCAAACAATTATTAAGATATTATTTTTTTACAAAAACAAAAAAATCAATGCAGAGATAAAAAAACAAGTATATGTTGTGTCTGCCCCAAGCTCAGACAAATAGAGATGGTGGTGTTAGCAAAGGCACCCTACATGGAGCCTGTGTCAAACCAGTCTGAATCTATCACACACAAAATGAAAACACTAGAAGGGGGCTTGCTGTTGGGACCCTGGAAGGCAAAATCTGAAAAGGAGGAAGAAGAAAGAAGTTCAGAGATTCCAGATAGCTTCTAGCTATCAGTTCACTGTGCGAAACTTTTTCATCCCGCTTCAATAAATCACATTGTATTTACATATTTGTTTGTTTATGCAGACGTCGTCAAGAGATGCCATGTTGTTGTTTAGTTTAAGTTTAATATTGCTATTAAAGGATATAAAACAAATAAAACGTACCACTTTGAAATAGTATTACATATAGTATTAAACAAAGTATCAGATTTTTGTGGTAGGATTATGATGATTCAGAACTAGTCCATTTTGTGCATATTTACATGTAATATAATAAACTATATAAGCTTCAATAACACCATACAATTTGACTCAGTAACCTCTTCAAATGAAAAGTCTAAAAGATAAATAAATGGGTGAATGATCTAAGCTAAAAACCTGAGCAGCTTGTTTTTCCTGAACCACTGATGTGCTTCGACGCTCCCACGATGCCTGTTTTGCGCTGCTGATTGTGACAAGCATTACAAAGGAAATAAATGTCCCAACCTCCAGCAGGTAGTGACAATTAAGCAAACATTCAATACTTTGACTAAATAGTTCATAATAGACCGTTGGGGGCTTTGTTAGGCTGATTAGAGCTGCTTCAAATGAGTCTTACCTTAGTCATGTGCAAGAAACCAATAGACTGGCACACTTTGGCTAAATAGAATCCTTTGTAATATAGTTTGTTGGTAGAGTGAAATGTAGCATGAAAAATCTATAAAACCACATTATACAAAATGACATATACAGTGTAATTGTGAAAAAAAAAATTCTTATCTCTATCAAGTGAATACAGAGCTCCTAAGTTGTTTTACCTTCACGTTGCATCGTGTTTTATGAATACATTCTCAGCTCTTAATCTTGCCATTATGCACTTTCTGTTAAACCTCTGGAAAAAAGTGTAGTTGTGGATTATTTACGTTTTTGTTCTTCTTAAGCCCAGAGTCTAGTTTATCTTCAACTTTGTACAACCTCTTTGTTGTGGTAACCTATTTGCCATCAAAACAAATTGCATCCTGAGTGGCCTACTCCTCTGCCATCTTGTTTTCACACAGTATCCCCAGTCGTTTCAAAGAATGGCCTGACCTCTCAATGCCCTCAGTTATTGCTACTTGCCGCTATATTTACTGTTCATTAACAAGGAGGAGGAGGAGGCAGAGGAGGGCAGCGTGTGCAAAGCTCCCTATATACTTTATGTGTGTCTACTAACAGAGAAATCTGATTGGCTTTGCAAGCAGAAGGACATCATTTTAAATAAGTCCTCAATGTTAAACTGTTTGCTCTAGGGCTTAGGGATTGCTCACCTCTCCAAATGCTATTTTAGCTTGAAAGCACAATATTTCCCAGCAGCCGCTGCGCTCACATGGGAGACTGAGGGAGGGACTGGTGCGCTGGTTTCATGGAGGTGGCTTGCAGGCATACTCCATTCTGACAGAATGAGGAGGCACTCGGCGAGAGAGTGGCGGAGAGGAAAGGGGGCCTATTAATAAAATGACTCTATAATGGGTAGTTCCCTGCAGCTTGGAAAAGAAGACAGGCGGATTGATGGACGAGGCCAAGGCCCACTTCCTGAAGCACGGCGAGCTCAGTTATGTGGACATGTGTGAGAGAGGCCAAACCCAAGGCCAGACCACCACAGCCTCCGCTCTTACTCATCGCTTCACCAAACTGTTTAGAAATGCATTAAAACAGTAGCCCCCGCCCCAACCATCTTTTTAAACACTACCTTCAGAAACAAATGACACCGCATGCTGTTTAACTCCAGTGGTGTGTAGAAGCAACCATGTAGAATTTACTTTAATTGTAATTTTACCTCAAAGTGAATGCCAAGGTAAACATGGCTCTCCGGATGACGTTATTATGATTCTCCCGCAATTCTATAATCCATAATTGACATGACTTAGGAGTAAAGCACCCATAAAATAGTATTTGGCAGACTGGCAGTTTGTTTACAAGGAAAGGTTGTCTTAATGCAATGCTTTTTATAAGCACTTTTATGTTTGAAGAGTCACTTGAGTGGGGATTGAGATGAGCTAAGAAAATATTGTTTTGCCACAACAGTGAGTTCTAACAATAGAGCGGGCTCCTGAAGGCGTCACTCCATCATGCTTTCATTACATTTTTGTTACATTGATTAGAGTGGCCTCAGCATGACTGCCTTTTTAATTGTCTATTTGCTGATCTGAGAGCTGAGCCGAGCGCAGCTGTAGATTGTGTGCTAACCATTTCAACAATGCTCTGAGGCATTCTCTGACACGCAAAGTTCATTGTTAGAATATACATCAGTTTGTATCACCATAGCGACCTCCTTGGATGCTGAGCAGGGGACCTCATAAATATGTAATCCTGACAGATTTGAGGAATTGTCCTCCTCCAGTGTTTCTCTCAAGCCGTTTTGTTAATGTCAACATGAAGGAAAGTTAGTGCAATAAGTGTTGACATTCAGCCCATGGTGTATATCATTAATAATTGCATACATATGATTTTTGGTCAGATGACACTTGAATCACAGTCTTATTTTCAGATAATTAGATATAAAATATTAATATACCACATGAAAAGCTAACACTCACCCTGGGTATGCAGTACACCTCTTGACCACATGGTCCAATTATAAATACTAGACTAGACAATGTGGTCAAGTGTGCTGTTACATGGCTTTATTATAATCACCTACCTTGTGTTTGAGAGACATAGACTACTTGCAGGAGGTTAAATATGGCTGGCTTTGCTGCAGTTTAAATAGCTGCTCTATCTGAGCTTATAACAGTGCTACTTTGCCCCCCTTGTGTAATTGCGAGAGCTTATGGGGACCAAAAATGTTGCCCTCTGCTCCTCGTTAAAGCACCACTTGTAAACGCGCTGGAGCGTGGTTGCAGCACACTGCTGCCCGACGTTCCCAGACAATGATATAGATTTCCTCTACAGAAGAACAATTGGAAGGGTTGTCACAAATTTGTCCATTGTCACTCGGTCGCTATCATTTCTCTGTTAATTGCCGTCATTGTAATAGAATATTAGATGCTCCAGAATGCAAAGGGAGGGCTGATGAAGGGCTGGTGCCAGCAGAGTTTTCTCCTTGACCACAGCCCTTATCTGCTAATGATAATAATAATATGTGACACTTCATTGATCCCGGTAGACTTTTGTACCCTCCTTATCCCCTCCACTATGAGGCAGCCTTGTGCGAGAAAGAGTGCCACTGAGGCGCTACATGCTTTCTCTATGGTGGATGTTCACATAGCTGCGTTACATTAGTCCTTATAACCTTTTCAATCTAACCACTGACTAAATCATTATTGTAGCTACTAGTTCTCTTGGACATGATGTAAATTAAATCCTGTAGAGCTATTTTAATCAAAGACAAACTCCTGTTGCAGCAGTCCTCCCGTTCGGTTTCATGTGCTGCCCTGAGCTTGGTCAGAAAGCCATGTGGGTTTAAATCAAGAGACAAATCAGAATGTGAATTTATTGGCTTTTGTTTTTCAGTTGTAATTCAAAGTAAAACAAATATGTCATAATTATTTTTCTCATGGGTTCACAAATATCAGTAACAATTAGCCACATCATTTAGATTTGTATTTATTTATTTATTAAAGAGACAAGGCATATTTAAAACAAGAACATGCTAAAAACATATACCTGTAAATATGCTGGATTGTAGCCAAAGCTAATTTCCAACCTTAGTGCCCTGGCCAAGACCAGCCACATAACCCACACCCTCGTACACTCTAAAACACAGAGAAACAATAACTAAGAATATTGCGTAATAATGAATGGTGATATTTGATGCAGCAAACTCACTCATCTCTGTCATCTGTGTTATCTGTTCCATCTGTGTGGAGTAGCATGTGGAGTAGCTATCTTTACTGATCAAGAATAATAAAGATAAAAGCTACAAAATAGAAGTTAAAAACTGGACATTGAGGATTATCATGTATTATAAATGTGCAGTATTCATACATCATTATTTGCTAGACTAATCTCTGTGTGTCACATGAAGTAATACTGTATCTGAAGAATATTACTTTGACTAGTGAGTTACCAAATGGATTTTCTAGTTGGATTTACGTTTTCATATGTTGTGAAATTCTGTAAGTACACGAGTGTTGTGCAAATCAACACATGTAAGTGCTCTGTATCAGCACAAATCCCTGTAATCCCTGACATCATGTTTACAGTGAGGAGCAGGCACACACAGAGCAGGTGCAAGAAGTGAACTTTTGAACAGGCATTGCGCAAAGTGACTTTTTATAAGTTACAATCAATTCAGAATATTTCAAATTTAGATTTTTTGTTGTGATTGTATCTCTGTGTAGATGTTCTGTTTTGCAAATATGGGCCAAGGGCAAATGACATTATGGATTCAGATAATATATTTTAAAGTTCCTATACTATGTGAACACTTGTTTTACTGTTGTTCCTCAAAAATATACTTGGTTGTTTTGCTTCATTCTCTCATAATCCTACATATTTGGGCTGATTCTAGTCTCATTCTTGACCGCTCAAAATGCTTTTGAGCTGCTCAACATCTTGGGGAGATGCCCTCTGTCTCCAGGAAGCCCATTCACTTGCACCTGACTCATAATAAATTGACCCAGATTTTCGAAATATAGATACTATTATTGATGTTATTTCAAAATTTGATATGCAAAATTTTAGTATATTGTTACTTTTTTTTTTTAAGCTGCTAAAAGAGGTGGTTAAGAAATGAAACACTTCTGATTAACATAATATTGTCTGGATATTGTTGTTGGGATGCACATTTTTGTCAATAGTACCCTCCCCAAGGCTAAACATTGTTAAGGTGTCCAAAAATGAAGGTTACAGGTGCATTGGCTATAGCAGCAACAAGGCCTGTCATAATAATTACTATATCGATTTATAGTTTAATACATGACAGATGGGACAATCATTTTTGGGGTTCAATATTTATCTTGTGTACCAATGAGACATTTTGGGTTATTATTTCTGCAATATTTGAGCTGTAGAAGGTTGAATCATGAACTAAAATGACAAGCTAATTACTTAAGTGTTGCATTGTGCTGTTTATTTATTTATTGCAGCTCATGTTTTTTTTAACAATATTGTAGAATCATAGACTACTTTCTGCTTTATATTTTAGTTTCAGTATTATCGTTTATCGTTTATATTTACTTCAGCAATATATCACACTTAAAAATGTGTTATCGTGACAGGCCTAGCAGCAACATGGTTATTTCTATCAACTTCTAGATCAGATTGTCTTGTTGTATACTTTGATACTCTTTGCTTTTCTCATAAAGTATAAGAAGCATAAAGTTTAAGCCTTATTGAAAAATAGAACAACCTTATCCTGGCCGTCAGAGCAGAGACAGGTACAGACAGTCCCAGGTCAGCAATGGTGTCTCGGTCCTCTGTCCCTTTGCCATCACATCTGATCTATATCAGTGTCACCCCAAATTGCAGGAGGGCTCGTCGGCTAGCCCTCCGCCGTGATGCAAATGTAAATGCACGTTTGACACCTATCTAAATCGCTGTCATAATTCATTTCCCAGGCTCTTAAATCTCCCCGTCACCCCGCACCTCTGCTGTTTTCCTGTCCAAAAACCCAGCACATTAGCTTTTATTGATGCCTTTGTCCTTTGATACATAATTTATCAGACAGCGACGTTTTTCAGAATGATCATGTTTTTTTGACCAAAGCTTGTTCAAACATATGGATTTGTTGATGTTGCTGATACAGACAAATCAGGTCCAGAGCAATATGACAGGACACATCTATTCCACAAGGTATTAAAGCAAAGTGCTATGGAGCTTCCTTGTCTTGTGTCTCTCTGGAGGAAGACAAACTAGATATGGATATCAGAAAACCACTGCAGAAATACTGCATAGCCAAACGGCAACCAAGTACAGATCAATTTGCAAGTGTTTTTTTTAAACTTTGGCCACAAAATATGTTGTTGTCAATAAAAAAAAGCATAAACTAATAAATATTAATATTACTGTAATACTGCAACTGTTGAGTTGAATAATGCATATTTGCCTTAGGGTTGTGCAATGAATCAAAATGTACTTGTTTCAATCATTTCTAATTGTCAATGATATGCTTAGGACTTTTCCATTTAGAGATCTACAGGCAAACCTCTACCAGTGAAAGCATGTGGTCTGGAGCTAGGGCTGGGCACCGAAACCCAGTTCCAAGTAGGCACCGACCAAAAAGGTGCAATACTGGCACCAAAAATCCTCCTCCTCTGTCCTGGTAAAAATGTCATTCCCAAATAAATGTGGCGTAGGACTATCCGGTGTGGAGCGTGTGTCTGCCAAATGAGTCCCCGTAAAGTTTGCTGTAATCCTCTTCCTCTGCCCAGGTAACCGTGTAGTAAAAGCTAAAGTTAGCAAAGCAAAAAGCACGTGATCCGCAGTGCTCCCTTTCATATAAAGGGCCATATGGAGAAAAAACTAAAATGAAACTTTCAGCTGTGTGGCTCTGGTTAATTTCTTTGCACATTTGTTTTGAGTTATAACTGAGCAGATGTCATATAGTACTAAGTAAGTTTTGAGATAGAAAGAAGGGGTGTTCAGGTATCGGTATTGAAAAACATCGTATCGTTAAAACTAAAAAGATGCCCAGCCCTATTTGGAGCAGAGTTCAGACTTTGAAGGAAAACTTTTTTTGTTTAATGGAAATGATTAAATGTTTGTGTTGATAATATTCTGGAAATTAATATTGAAAGAAATTCTTATTTGTTTTGATTGAAAACATTCTTGTCATTTTGTTCAGCCCTACTTTGCATGATCATTTCGGCTCAAGATTATATAATATATTTTCTATTCCATGAAATCTCAATTTTTGGTCTGAAACTGTGGGTGCATGAGGAATTCAACCACATGTAGATTAGGTCCTAGACACTCATACTCAGCCAACATACCTCTATTAGCTTCACTACTGCCAAATCTGACGAGTTTAAATTAGTACTGCTACCGCTACTACTACTGCTGTCAGGGCTACCCCGCTCTCACTGCCTGTTCAGTGGAGGAGTCAGACCTGTGTGTTTTACAAAGGTTTCACACCCGGATTTAATGAACAATTAAAACAGCTCACTTAACACTGGAACACTTCAATTTCAGGTCATTTTGAGACTTCACTTCAGAATAAAAAATATAATTCTACAATCTTGATTACCTGGAACAAAAGTCAAGTTACTGTTAGGGCAACATTTCATTCTCATAATCCAGCGGCTCTGTGGTCAAGTGGGGGTTATGTGGTGAAGATGCGTTTAGTTAAAGAGCTGCTTGGCCCGCTGGCCTCGGACTGTCTACCCACAGCCTCCTCTTTTTAAATGGTCACGGCCTGTTCCAGTGCATATAGCGCAGCCAAATAGACTTTTGCTCTTTTCTTCATTGTCACAAAAGGCCAGGCACTTGGTTGGAGTTCCCATTCCCTTTTTACATAGTGATAAGACAGCCATTATCCTTTGAACCTTTTCTTTTCAAGCAGGCCCGGAGAAAAGGAAGAGTGAAAGGGGAAGGAGGAGGAGGACAGAGAAAGATTTCTTCCCTGAGGTGAGCCCGGCCTCACCTCTGCGTGGCGGGCGTTTTTGTGAGCTGTGAAGAGGTCCTTAACCTTCTATCAGATGGAGGCACACAGTTGTGTTCTGCTTGAATAACTACATTGAAAAGGCCTGAAGCGCAGGAGATGGTTCTATAGACTGTGCGAGTGGCAGCGGCTCAGGCAGACAGTATTGTATGACCCGCTGGAGTGTGACCCTCACATCATGTGCACATTCTTTGTTAAAGTGGCCATCAGTGCTTCTCTGTGAATCTGTGTTCTTTGTTGTACAGCTCAGGCTGACAGCGTGGCTCTCCTCTAATAATGTCACAACAACACACTTCACACATTTCTATAATACACCGCCTTTAATAGACCTTGGCTCATTTTACAAAGTCTTTCTGCGCTCAGGCAGTAAATGGCTTTACAGCAGTAATACTATCAATATCACTGTACAAATATTTGAATGTCATATTATGAAGGGCTCACTGCCGTCTCCTCTGCTCTAATATTGCACGACTCAAAGCAGCTGCTTTAAGTCATTGGTAAAACAATATTGAAAGTCTGTCAAGTCTGGAGTGCAGCATTTTTGTCTTGATTTGTCGTTCCAGCTGCCATAATCCAATGATTTGAAAAAGCATGGTTAGTGCTAATGTTATTTGGTTAAATGTGTGATTATGTATCTAAATGTTAACCATCTTAGTTGCCATTGTAAAGGGTCTCCTCCACTTTAAGCCCAAAGTGGTTGAGATAATCTAGAGTCTGATGAATGGGCCGACATTAGGTACTTCCACACCTACAAAAAAACATTTGAAACTCCTATTAGGATAATGGTCAGGTATCAATGGATACCCAGGTTGGCTCTATGTTCCTTTTATTTAATCAGACTATTGCCTGTTACTGGACAATTCACCCATAGTGTAAAGCAGAAGGACATTCAGTTTCCCTTATGTCTCCTTTTACATTTTGAAAACTTTCCATCTCACTTTTGCATAAAAGAGTAGCCTTTCCAAAACACTTCTAATGAAACTCTGAGTTTTCCACCTCCTGCAGGCTATTTTAGCGCTGCTTTTTACTTGCATTAATGCAAGCAGACATTCCTTTTGGCTCTCCTAAAATATCTAGCATCATTGGACAGCAGTTTAATGTCTCAAATTTTCCGTTGTGCATATAAATGATCATACTCTGTCAGCCATGCTTGTCAAATGAAGCATTGGCCATAGATGGTAAACATAGCGCTCCATCTCTGCCCCAGAGCTTTCACTGTGTTCTTTATTAACTGTTCTTGGTTTGATGTCAGGAAGGATCTCGGAGCAAAAGTTTTCTCTCAAACTAACTCCAGGGCACGTCAAATGATTCATAAGATTAACTGTTCCTGTTCCAATAAGGCCAAAGCTCACCAAACTACAAATACCAGTTATCTACTCTCCTTTCAACTTAATTGGATTTTCTATAAACAGTCCACTACGGTGCAGTCAGTTATGAGACATTACTAAGTTACAAAATAGTTATAGCTGGTAATATTGTCTGACAGTTTATTGTTGTACGCAATGTTCTTGTCTTAACTTACAACACACATCTCTCTAAATGCAATTTTATACTGCCTTTTGCTCTTGGTTGTTCCTTTTGTAAGCTGCAAATACAGGATGCACTGTCTTTTACAAGTCATTTTGTTTTTACCAAGCCTACTGTTGCAATACAAGTTTGTTTTTTAATGGCTAAGAGGGATGTGTTTGTCCAGCTGTGGTTGGTAGTTGATATGTTTGTCAGTAATGTATTGGTCAATTTAAGCAATGTTAGTAATTGTATCAGTAGAGCCTTTTTGTTAACGTAATGCCAAAATAAACATAGCAAGTGGATTACATCACAACTGAGTGGATTCTTTAATTACATTACAACATTTGCCATGTAGGATCAAGGGTCTGGGTCTAAATTTCTCCAATGTATTGCCACATAGTTTTAATGTCTATCTTCATTTCATAGCCTCTGTAATTTCGCCCCAAATAAGTTATGAAATGATGCTGTTAGGACATATAATGTAGATGTTATAGCTTCTTGTTGTGCATAGTATCACCACATACAGCTCTGGCTTGTGGCTCCTCCATATCCTTTTGAGCCTTCATCTTGGTCTCCTACACAGACTTATTCCAGTCTTTTTTTGTCTTCTTCACCTCTTCTTGGTTCTTTAGGTTCTGCTCTTCCAGTTCCCTCTTAGCTGCAGATAGTTCCTTCTGTAGTAGTCTTGTTTAGTTCCATCTCAACTCCTCCATCTTCTTCTGTTCCAACTCTTATCAATGAGTCTGTGTAATCCCGTATTTGCCCACGACTGTTTTTCTCTCTACCAATGCTTTAAATACATTTACCATAGTCTTCTGGTTATTCTCAATCTCCTTCTGCATCTTTCTTCTGCAATTTGAGGCTTTGCTCCTCAAGTTCTTTCTCCATTTTTGTTTTAATCAAATTATTCTGGTCCATTTCATTCCTGAGCTCCTCCATGATCATGTCCAAAACCATCTTTGCCTCTTCAGACAGTTTGTAGGCCTCTTTAATGGTCTGAACCTCCTCCTGGCTCTGTTCTTCCAGCTCTTTCATGGCTATGGTCAGATTTCTATCTAGTCTTTCGTTCTCCTTACTACTACCAAATAAATGAAACCAGGTGCCAAGAGAATGTACATTTGATAAATATTGATCTCCAGAAATATTGTTCATACATAGTTGATTGATCATAATTGTGACAAGCCTGCTACCAGATGACCGTTGTATTAGATTGGTCTTTTGCTTGTACTAGTAGTTTGTGTCAACATTTGCTACTTTGATCATTCTTCTTTCACGAAACTGCATACACATTTTTGGCTACCTCACTTGTAGTACACCAGCTTCCATTCTACATATAAATTGAAAATAAGCAGTGATAATTTAGTCCACACTGTTGTGCATTTGCTAAGCCCGTCATTTGGCCTGTCTTTAACCTCGGCAATATAATTAGTTCCAGCGCATGGCGAAGGGGAAATAGGTGAATACTCGCCAATTTCTGCAGTAAAATCATTTACTGGTGCTGTTGCAGTGCTATCAGTGCCACAGTGTTTTTAAAAGCCTCACATTACACAAGGCAGAGGCACTGTGTTGTTATGGTGACTTTTTGGCCCGCTGCAAAAACGTGTCAACACAACGTGCGACACAATCATCATTTCGTGACAATGCGCCTGTTGCCATAACCACGAGAAGCCAAAAAATTGTAATTAGAATTATATTACCAACCCTTACTGTCCCTTAGTGCTTGTATATGGGTTTTGAATCGGTGTAACTAGGAGCAATATTTGGACATTTTTTGTGAAATGTTATTGTGAAGTGCGAGTGGAGTGCCTTTGAGCTGTGGCCTGTGAGCCGTGCAGTGAGTAACTGGGCTCTCCAAGCTGCGCTGGCTTCTCCTGTGCCAAAATGTGTGCCACCAAACCATGTGCCAGTGCAAGTCTGCCCGGCTGCCAGACACTTCTTTTTATCCAATCAGACGTTTCGACTGGAGCGAGACCCCTATTCTTCTGCTCCTCCTCCTCCCCTCGCCCAGAGTTTTGTCTCACAGGCTCCTGTTCGTGTGGATGCCTCATCCCTGTATTGCATGCAGCCTTACCTAGAGACCATAACCACTAAGCGAAGAGTGCACAGTGTTCCCCCTCTTGTCTCTGTCTGCTGCCGTTCCACTTCTGTGTACTTTTTATTATTCTCCACGGACTAAACCACAGGCTAAGTGGGCCAACCTTACTCACGATTTTAGGGATTTCTATAGAGTAACAAAAGCAGAGTGCCTCTAGAGATGTGTTTTTCTGAGGCGGGTGAGAGGAAAGCTGTTGTCTGTCTGTGTGTGGCTTTATTGGACATGATGAGGGATGATATTATGGAGGATGCAGCAGCAGCAGTGGCAGCACAGAGATGACGGAGAGATCCCATTTGTCTCATGCTCACTTATTGTAATGTGTCTATCTGTCACTTCGGCTGAGGACGGACATCTGTGTTTGTTCATATCTATGACACATAGTTATTTCTATGTGTATAGTACCTATGCTAAAATGAAGAAAAGAAAAGCACATATAATGTATCTGTATATATCTAAGCTTAGGTTATCAGTGTTAGGCTTTATTTGGTTTTCAAAGGCTGTTGTATTGTACTTGTACAGTGTATATGCTAGAAACACATGGAATGCTCATTATCTGTTTTGGTAGATTTTTTTTTTTTTCTACTGACCTCTTGTGGCTAGAGTTAGTATTGTAGTATTGTATACCCTATCCAACGATAATGATAAAAAAAAAAAACACTTTTTTGCGCAAATGTACAATAAATGTACCAATTTATTTGATAAAGCAATGCTTTAGATATGTGTGCCATATGGGAACTTTACATACACATCTATTATTTAAATTGCATTTACATTCTTAGTCTTGCATTTGTATTCTCAACACAATGATGGTAATAATAATAAAAAAAACTGTGTTCTCACCATGACTGCATAAAAGAGACATGCCCAGAAAGAAAAAACTATATCATAGGAATGTATAATCCATGAGTAATTACAGTGACTGGAATAAGAATGACATCAGTCAGTGGTGAGAATATTACGTGATCTCCTTGCTAACTAGGCTAATGCTAACATTGGTACTTCTCTTGTGTCTTTCAGGTCGATGACGCCATGCTAATGTTTGATAAGACTACTAACAGACATAGAGGTAAGCGCACAACCTTTTTCCCCCGTATTTTTTTTCTGAACAGTGAGAAAACAGTGATTGGATGTCCTTTCCCCATGAGCTACCACAGAACAGTTCCATTTCACATGATATTAGGTGTGCCATCTGTTGGACAATGGGAGCGTGTCGGAGTAATCAATAAGCTGGTTGGGTGTTTAGAATGTTTTTGAGCATTAGCTTGTCTGGTGTTAGTGCGCTCTGTCTGGGCACTGCTGATGGGCTGATGGTGTGAGTGTTTCAGAGAGGTGCTTAAAGGGTGTAAAGATGGCGCGATGGTGGGCGCTGTGCAGTCAGATAACAGCATCAGATAAGGCCCAGGAGAAGCACTGACTTTATCGGGCTCTCTCATCGGCTCCTTATCTCACATGGAGGGGGACGTCTCTCTCTCTCTTTCTCCCTTTCAAGCAGAGGACTTTCCAAAGACAGCTTTTCCTTCACAGTGCGGGTGGTTAAGCTAAAACTGCTAGCTTACACTTTTGGAGTTTTGTAAAGTTATGGTCTGAACAGTCACTGTGTGGTGTTGTAAAGTCAGTGTATTATTGGTAAAAGCAGCTGGAGAACCCTTCAGAGGCTTGTTTTTCAGTCTATATTTAAAACTTCCATAATAAGTTTGACAATGTTGGTGCTGCTACCGAGCCATTTCAACTTTTCTCTTAATTGTTGCCAATAGGAAGCAGCAGACAACAAATCCAAGTGGTCAACATGGTACAGTATAACATTTATCACAGGTGTATTTAAGGAGGAGGTTGGTATAGTCTAAACCGGTGATTCCCAAGGTAGGCACCAGTGGTTCCCAAAGGGGTACGATGTAATTTTAAAATTAGGATTTTGTATTTATTTGTTTTTTAAATTGAAAACAATATATTGTAGTGGAATTAGGTAAATAAACTACTCAAATAATCACAATTAACCTGATTTTAAATGTATTGCGACTTGAAATGACAGATGTAAATTTCAAACTCCAACTCCTGGTCTAAACTTACTCATGTCACAGACCTTTTGACATGCCACTAGTTTCCATGTGCACACCTTTAGAAGAGCTTTTTCCAATGGCAAATCAGGGGGGACGGACCAAGGACACCCAACATTCTCTCATCCCAAAATGCTTTACAATTACATGCAGGCAGTATGCAGTGGTCTAATTTAGTCACAAAGTGTCACCTTTACTATATACGCCAATTTACAAGAGAAAAGTCGGCTTAACCTTCACCTAAAGACTGTGTGAATGAACTTAATTCACTTTGTATGTGCTGTCCTTTCTATGCAGGCAGCTACTGGGTCAAAGTTTCTCTCACCACTATAACATATTTTAGACAAAATTGTGTTTCTTCAACTGTAGATTTAAAACTGTATCATTTACAAAACAAGCTGTATCTCTCTGTGGTAGATACAATGGTATACTTACATATTTGTACATGGAGTGTGATTTCAGAAAATTGAAATGTTGTGGTCAAGTAAATGATTTGACTGATGACTCAGTATCTAATAACACATTGGGGAAAGCACTAATATAAAAATGTACATCTTCTTGAAGCACACAGTCATTTAGCACTGGCTCCTAGCTGCTGGCTGCTGTAGTAAAGTTTGGGAGACAGACTGTCCCTGGCTGTGTGTATGTCGCTACATCATGGCGTGCCTGAGAAGTCGACAGGCACTGACAGGTATTTTCAGTGGAAAAAGGAGCCGGCACTTCTCTGTTTGTCACACCAATCAGCTCGCTTGTACAGGGGAGCTGCCATACCGCGTCTCCACTGCGCCTGGCTGAGTGCTGTTTTGCCATATAGATGTAAACATTTCCTCTCCTACCTGGATAAATGTTTAAGTGGATGGGATAGGATGTTGTATTTTGTGTTAGTAATGCCTGCTTTACTCTCCCTTCTCTTCTCAATGTAACTGTCTGAGAGAAAGAGAGAGAGACAGAGTGTGTGTGTGAGTGTGGCGAACCCTTTTAGAAGCTGGTAAACAGTCTCTAAGTGTGGGACATGTGAACTATAGTGGAAGTGATCTATGGCTTTGAGGGGATTTTGATCTGTAGTGACAGAACGCAGTGTGAGGTCTGCTTTGAGACACAGGCTTTTCCCTCAGCCTCTCTCTGCTGCTGCTCCTGTGTGTGCCTGCACTGAAGGCCTCTGAGGAACAGGAGGATGCCTCTGGGTTTACAAAATGCCCTTCAAATGGAGACTATGATGGAGAAACAGGGAATCTGCTACTGGAATATGAAAAACGTTTGCACATTCTGTGTAGTGTAAATAAAAATAAATGTAATGTGATGATCAGCTATTATATTTTTACACAATAGAAAACACACACAATCAAGCTTTGAAGGTGAATCAATTTACTGTGTCATGAAGAATAATAACTTCCATTTGATGACACCACCTGTTTGTTTGGATGGAGAGTTCATTGGTTTGCCTGGAATGTTCCACAGTATGGCATTAAACTTAGCTATCTTGCTTTTATTCAGTTATTAATCTGTTTTTAATAATAGTGTATTAATCTTATATAGGGCTTTTCCAGACGCTCAAAGTTGCTTTACAATTTCACCGACCACCACCAACACTCACACACTAGGCTAGGCAATGTGGGTGAAATGCCGTGCCTAAGGACAGTTTTTGCCACTGGCGCCCCAATGTGGAATTCCTAGCGGTCTCCCGTCCAAGTACTAACCAGGCCCAGCACTGTTTAGCTTCTGAGAGCTGACGAGATCAGGCTTTGTCAAGGATGTTTTGTCCCCTAGATACCTAGAAAAACATGAATTCTTACTCTGTTTGACCTGTAACTTGACCTGGTGGCATCACAGCTTGTCACCTGGTGGAACATTCCTGGCAAAGTAATAATAAATGATAAATGTAAGTGTTTCCGTAGCTGAGTGGTATAGAGATAGAACAACATAAGGGTTATTTTACTGCAGATTATGTTTATTAGGAACATTGTACTTTATGTCTATATAGGATTTATGGATGTAAATGCAGCAAGGCAAAGACAAAGACACTTATTATTGCATTTGATGGCCTTTATACTCCCACTGAAACAACAGTTGTCTCTTTGGAAACACGTCCAAAAACACAGATACTCAAGCCTATCTTGGTGACTTTGGGCCTTGAGAAGTGTACAAAGTATTTCCTGATTTACACACTATGACACAACATCCCAAATATGGTCCTAAAGTGGTGCTGGTGCTTCCAACATCTTATTTTGATATTGTGTTCTTTTTGGATCACAACAGATTTCCTAAATGAAGAGCCCAGGATATCTGTGAGGGCCAAAGAAAGGGTGAATAATTCATGGGAGTTAAATGAGCCGTTGGTGTGATTGTGTAATATTAATGCCCCAGCAGCCACACGACCACAGAGGAACAGGGCAGATCATTGGGACCAGCCTTCTATTGCCCGCAGTGACAGTGATGGGGATCTGCAAGCCTGTGTCTAAATCAATTCCCCACCTGTGTTCATTTTTTTCCTGCGGATTGACTCATGAAAAAATAATTCCATATTTTTGTGCCTCGGCTGCAACATATAAAGAATAATACATTTCTGTGATACTATGCTTCAACTGTCCAAATGGTACAGTGTGCAGTTCTTTACTTCTTTAAAAGCTTTTTGCTTATTCCACATTCGCCTGCCCCCATAATAAGTAGTTTCTAGTGCTGCGCAAAGTACCATGGGAGAGGTTTTTCATTTTTTTAGTAAATCTGTCACCACAGTTGTAACATTTTGTACACCTCTGTTTGATAGATGTAATCTGTATATCATACTTAATACAGTTAACATAATTAGTTGTGAGATATGCTCTGTAATTATCCTTTGGACCAAATAGAGGTTATTTCACATGTAGAGCTCAGTGGTTGGTTGGCATCTCAATAATAGGTCACAGATTAGGAGTTGAGAGGGTAGACTTGATAAATAAAGGTGTTGCTGTGTAATTAAATTAAAACACATATTTTTGAAAATCAATTTATAATCATTAGCAGCAACTGAGTTATCTCTCACAAATATAGCAATACAGCACCACAGGACATAACCCTTCTCTGTCTGTTATGAATCCTTGTCATATACTGAACTTAACATGGTGTGCAGGTAACTAAATAACGTCATTTATTGTTTTGCATTGAATTTAGAATACAGTTTCATAAAGAATAAGCATTTACAGTAACAGAACAGTAAAGGGCATATAGTAAACACCTAGTTTTTATGTAATCATTTGTTTTGTAAACACTCTTGTGTCATGTCTCACTATTAGGGGTGGGTGATATTGACAAAAATGAATATTTTTGCTATTTTTTTAGATAATCTTGATGACGATTTTCAGATGATGTTATGCCAATCCACATGTGCTAAATTGTGCATGTAAATGTATAGGTTTCAAGTATCAAACAAAACATGAGTGAACTGTCAAATTGCCTGCAAAAGTGTAGAAATATCCCTTTATACCAGTGTATACCAGAGAAATACTATTACATTTGTTTTTATTGCATATTACAACAATATTACAATTTGGCATCTCTTCAAAACAACCATTGTGATATTATACATTTTTCATATATCTCTCACCTCTACTCACCGTCGGTAAGTATACGCTTAAAATGTAGGTGCTACATTATATTTTTGTTTCATGGTAATGGGTCTGTGACACACCTTAATATCTTCTTGTCGTATTGTCCATTTTGCATGAACAACACTTAAAATGCCTCAAAATATTCTTGTACCTCTGCCAGTCTGTGTTTTCCTGTGGTCTGTGGCAGCATGTGGCAGTGCTGGTGTACTGGTGAGGGCATGATGGACACTTGATTGTAGTGTGCTTTCTCTGAGACTGTGGTGAATTGGTTGGAGGACAGACGTCACACTCCACTAGCAGCAGCATTGTCCTTTAGATGCTCCCTGTGTGCCACATTCTCTACCCTTTCCCTGCTTTTCTACCTCCTTTTGTTTCACTCCAATTCTGTTTTTCTTTTACACTATTTCTGGACTGTTTTTGCCGTGCCACCATTGCTCTGGT
>KN476054.1:25266-37624 GCA_000787095.1 Periophthalmodon schlosseri
TCGCTCTGTCACTCCTGCTCGAAGGACACTGACTGTAAGCAAAGCCGCTCACAAAGGCACAAGCTGCACACCATCTCGCTGGCATTTAAAAGACTAGAATAAGGCCAATTGTGTTGGAAATTGAACTCTCCAAAGCCTTCCTTCCCAGTGCAGAGGCATTGTGGGTGCGCTGGGTGTCTTCGGTGAGCGGCGCCGGCTGTCCAGAGGTTGATGCCAGAGGGCGTCCATTGTTCCACGCTCCACTGCAGTGTGTCTCGTTCCCGCCTCTTTTCCACCTTCTATTTTTCTGCCTGACACTCATTTTCTGACAGAAAGACACTTAGTAATGTGGGCATTTCTTCCATGACTTAGGTGTTTTTGCTCAGTAAAACTGCCTTGCCAGGTACAGCTTGTTTACTTCCAAATTGAAAGAAAATATTTAGTTTATTATGTTCATCCGTAAGGTGACTTCAGGTGCAACTAGTTTATCTTAAGTTTAAATTTGTAGTACTATTCCGATTATGTTTATATGCTTGTGTCCTTTAGAGGTCGTAGTAGAAAGTAAGCAATTTGCATGGCATATGTCCCAGATTACAAATCCAATTTCAGTTATTAGTCATTTTACTTTTCAGGTGTGATTGTTATCACTATCAAAAGCGTCATGTTCTTCATATTTTACTGTTTGCCAGTTTGTTCATGTTGTTCATTGTTTTGCGTGTTCTTAATTGATGGTGAATGGAGTGATCTGCCAGAGGCTGGGGTAGCCTGTTGTAAAATCTTAGTAATTGATTCTCTGCTTTCATATGACATGATCACAAGTATTTCACAGCAGAATTCAGATACTTTGGGAAGGAAAGGGGTTACTGAAGAATATATTATGATCTTTGTTTTCACATAAAATGAATCATTTTGAAGGAAAGGTGCAGCACATGTTCAATGAAGGGTTCATCATGCTACTTAAAGGCACGCTTTATTAAGTGGCACTTTGCTATGGCATAATTAGTCTCCCTTCTCTTTTCTGCATCCCTCGACTCTGTATCATAATTCCACAATCCACATAGGATCCTTTCAAGTGGGACTATATACTATCACTATACAATTACTCTGATTTGATTATTCACAGGCTGCTTCCCAGCATCCTAACTAATCCACATGAATTCAAAAAGATACAATGCAAATGAGTGCATTGCCATCCCAATGCTAAATGACTCTCCTACAATTAGAAGTAGCTCATTAATTGGGTCAAAACTGCATGCTACTGAGACTGCATGATTCAAGCTCTAGTTATGTAGTTTTGTTGGTAAAAATACTAAATGTGTACCTGTTTGTCCTTGTTCACACCTTTCGAATTATCCCATTAAGAAAGCTGATGTAACTCTCGTGTAACTTTGCTTTTATATTGTTTTACACTAGTTCAGACCAGGCACTACCCATTATAGCAACTTCATAATGACTGATTATAAAGCTAAATATGTTTTTGAATGATGCAAGTATTAGTAATGTGCGACAGCAGGAGGACCGGATAAAGAGGGGAATTTTGCTGATTATTACAGGAAGCATGTTCCTGGTGAAGCCTGGGATTCCTGGTTGTGTGTGTCTGAGGCCAAGGCTGTGTGCATTTGTGTATAGGCCTTTATGTGAGCTTAAAGGGCTGGTTTTCTTCTTGGCAGAGGAACAGAAGACTGCATTGTGTGTTTCTGTAATCTCTTTACCTGAATTGGCAGCAAAGCTAGCAAGTGAAGCTCCCAGTGTGGAATTGGCACTGAGAAGTCAATGTCACACTGAGAAAGCTGCCTTCCAAACAACTGCCTGTGTCTGTGAATGGCTGTGCACGCCAGTGACAGCATGCGGTTTTGAATGTGTTTGCCTTTGTGCATTTTCAAGGCACATTTTACAGTGCCGTGCTGTGCAGTGTGGACATTAACAACAAAAATATGCAGCTCGGGGCTAACTTTAAAAGCACATTGTTTAGCATTTCCAGTGTCTTCGTCACACTCAAAAGTGCTTCATAAGCTCTGGCCCTAGGATACATAAGCTTAACCATAACAGAGACTTGAGTGGTATTAGGTGTCATTAAACCCCAACTATATGACATAAATGTACTTCTCTCGCCTCGCTGGGTGAGAAGAACAAAAATAATTGGCCTCATTATCTTTCATCTCCTTGGCATATTACATTCATTATTTCCTACAAAGAGTGCCAGTATGAATCGTGTAACCTGTGGAGGCGCCTGCACCTTCCAGGTTAACTGCTGCTCCCTGAAAAGCTCTGCTGTTTGACGTCACTACAATGGCTCATCAGCCACCGATGCTCGGGATTGAACATGGCCGGCTGAGCAGAGGATGTCTGTCTGCAAAGTGATTGCTGGCTCATTGACTGAGTAGGAGGGAAAAACGAGGAACAAGTACAGTGGAGGACGAGGGCTTTAGTACGGAGAAGTCGAATAAAAGGCTCGGCCAGGAAGAGAAAGAGGAGGAAATAAAGAGAAAGGACCGCGCCTCAGTGGGACGCCTCCCCTGCTGGCTCCTCGGGCTTCAAAAGAGCGCCAGGCAGTCTAGGCCTCCGCTTCTAGCAATTAGAGATCACTCCAGCGGATGCCTCCTGGCCAGCCTGCAAATCCCTCAAAAATACCCTCTGATTACTACTGTAGGACACAGGCTGTTTACCAAATGGATCTAGCACTGCTGAGAGTGAGTTTGATAATGCTTTCTTTTGTTCGGGCTAGAGAGGGAGCTGGGTCATTTGAGTTTTAAAGATGGCGAGACTTCAGAGGTGTATTTGCACCAAGAGAAGAGAAGTTAACCAATCCTTTAATATCCCATCCAAAAGCCTTCCAAACAAATGGCCAGTGCTGTTACTGCTAGAGACAGAGCAATATCTGGAGAGAATTCAAATACAGTATCTACTCAGTAGCACATTTACAAGGCCAGGACTTTTTCTGATGGTAAAAAGCTTCCACTGCCAACCCCCTTTTTAAATAGACGAATCCCTGTAGGTTGTGCCTCACTTGTAGTGTTTACAAATGGCAGTTCCGGTGCGTTTTGTGACTGGTGTATATGCATGACTGCAGCTCGTATGCCTGCCTCACTTCACTGATTGACGAGGTGTACAAGTGGAAGCCCATATTCCCACACCTTTTCCAGCAATGCTTCATCCTTTCCAACATTATCTGACAGACTGCGGGTTGTATCCTCCCTCCTCGACAGACCTGATATTAGCGATTAGTGTGAATGTCAGTTAATGGCAGAGCTAATCATACGCTCTGGGTGTAGTTCCACCTGAGGCCCCATGCTTTGGCCTAATCACACTGACAATGGAAGTGACGTATTTAGCCACTCATAGTAAGTGCTGTAGCTCATCAGGGTCCAGGCAGGCTGATGGCACGGCTGGCCTTCCCCGCACACAGCTGTAGAAGGGCATGCCCTGACCTCTGGGACCAAGGTTTTGTCACCCACAGACTACATAAATGGACCAATGCAATAACCTCCTAACAAGAAAATATGACAGGACAGCATGGTAATGGAACACAGAGCACAGAATTAACCTGTAGTACCAGAGATTGTCTAATTGATAGCCTATGTTTATGTCATAATCTACTTCCATCCAAAATTATTTTATGAAATACAGTCTTAAATCTTAATATCCCGTTATACATTTACATGATCAAGTTTAGGATCCTAAAGATAACAGTGTACTCTCATCCTTACTTTACTACTCAAAGTTATATTTTGATTTATTCATTTTTATTGTTCTGAATTCAATCTTTGAAAAATGTGTTATCACTTACCCCCTATCTCCGCTCACTTCTTTGCACTTATTTGTGATTCAAATGTAGGCCATGTCAGGTAGACTAGACATTTGTGATCATTTAAAACACAGAAATCAAAACCTGCTGCTTGCTACAGTGAAATGCCACTATGATGAGGTGGAGCTTCTCAGCTCTGCAGTGAACAGGAAGTCAACAGACCTCTTTCTATTATTAGGATTTGTTAGATAAATATAGTGGTTTACAATAAGCAAAATGTAATCAAAAGATCTATGTGTGTTATAGTTTAATACTAAATACAAATGTATTATAATGTACTGAAAATGGTGCTATATTCAGCTACTGTGTTTCTTCCTGTCTATTCAGTAAATATGTAAATCTTGCTTGTGCGATTAGCCCAGTGGGATGCACTTGACAGTTTGGCAGCCGTCCGTCGCTCACATCTGTCACACTATCAACATCGACGCAGCCTCGTCTTTTTTCACATTCCAGTGCGGCCAATACGACGGGTAAGTTTGGTTTTGAATTAGACTCTGCTGGGCCGGCCCGGCATGACCACTGCACGAGGAGGCAGGATGAAGGCAAGAGATTGTGGAAGAAGGCCTGGGGTTTTAATCTCTTCCCCATGTTTATCTCACCACCAGGAGACAAACCCTATGCCATTAAAAACATCAGCTACTCCCACTGGTTTGCTGTACGGCCGCACCTCAGAAGACGTTTGAAGGACAAAATGAAAGAGGCCAAAAATATGTGAGAAGCAGGGCGTTTATGTAGGCAAGGAATGGTGTGATTTTATGCATGTGTATTGATAGAGGAACCATATTGATTTGAATTTTCAATGGGAAATGTGACTGTGACCAAAAAGGTGTTCGTTTTTATGCATTTATGCAGCATGTACAGTATTCTCCGTCTTGGGGGAAAAAAATAATGTATTTGAACAAAAATAAGCAAACATCTTTGTGGTCGCAGCTGCCATGAGAAATCAGTCTTTTCGGGAAATGAAAATGCCAGCTTGGAATTGTCATCATATTGAAAGTTAGCCAACCTTTGACCTTGTAATACCAGCGCGACTTCTCGATTTGTGACCTGCTGGAGGCTCTTAGAAAGTGAAACCATCGGGGAGGATCTACTGCTCACATCATCATTCTCAGAAGACCTAATAGTGGATTTACCAAGGTTAAACCCCTGTGAGATTGCAGCCAGCATGACCTGCGATGCCGAGTTTACATCCACACAAATACACACTGAATAAAAGAATGTGCACAACAGTGTCGAGCCACATTGGAAAAATAAGATTCTTTGAAATTACTTTTCTACATTCACAAGCTCAGCCAAATGTGGATTATGTAGTAAAAGTCAATGCATTTAAAAAGCCAAAGCGAGATCCATATTTCCATAGCTGCGGTATATAGACATACAGGCGAATGAGCTAGTATTGTTTTCTCTGTTTACAGACTGATTGGTGCCCAGCCAGTCATCTCCTATCTCTGTAGCCAGGTGGCTCCTGTTGAAATAATGCTACTTTATCTCTTTGGAATATTTGTGAAAACATGCTAATTGCACCTTTTTTCTTATTTTTGCAGCCATCAAAGGTTTGCCAAAAACATCCCTACCCCCTGCAGTTTTTCTGAGAAAGACTTGTCAGAAAAATATGATTTTTAAAAGTATATGTAACAAAATGTGTCATATCTACAGTGCAATCTCTACAGGCACATAACTCATAGATTTCCATAATTCTTGTCTGAACCACAAGATGAACAAAGTTGTTATGAACAAATTGTTATTGTTGTACTGTTGTTCCCAAGTCTTTCAACTTTGGCATTTGTATGATTGTGAAAAATATAGACAAAATATAAGCCTAATAATATCACACAATGGAAGAAAATTGAA
Source organism: Periophthalmodon schlosseri (assembly GCA_000787095.1). NCBI lineage: Eukaryota > Metazoa > Chordata > Actinopteri > Gobiiformes > Gobiidae > Periophthalmodon > Periophthalmodon schlosseri. Next base: position 30,902 of record KN476054.1, read on the forward strand.
CAGAAAACACTGACTTTATTATAAGGCATCAAGTTTTCTGTATAAAACTCCTACTCTTCCCTCTTCATCTCAAGTGTAATCATATACTCCAACCCACACAACTGAAAAAAGCCCAATCAGTGAGGTGCAACACAACAGAAATCATGTCTTACATCAGCGCCAGTCGACTCACCTCATTTTAGATTAAAAAGTCTTTCATGTCTGCGTCTTTTGTCTCTTTATGGGTCAAACTCGGTGCTCTGGGCTGTTGCGAATTTGTGAGTATCGCTTCTAAGCACCTCCCCTGTGCACTGTCATGGCTGCCTGTTTATTTGGAGGAAACTTAACAATGTTGGCCCTACTTGCTGCTGATTGGCCTCCTACTGCCCCGCTGGTTTACCACTTAAACAGTTGTAGGAAGCGCTTTTGAAGTCGAGGGCTTTTTATACGGGAGCAGCCAAAACAATCATAGCTCCACGGGGTACGTCTTGGCACAGGCTCGGATGTTGCTCTACAAGATAGACTTGCTTTGTGTTCGTCTTTTGAAAGTACATCGCAGTAGCATGCAACGGAAAGTGCAATTTCTGTCCACAATAAACTAGAGTAATAAGCGACTATTCAAAAGGGCACACGGATTCTGGCCCAATATGCAGCATCGGCCACCATGCTGCTTTATGTATTTGGAGGAGCTTGCCATGTCTCAAAGCGACACAAAAACACATAAAGCGTAATATGACAATTTCTCCTAAGGGACAATAAAAAGGTATTTTCATATGGAGGGCACTTTGCGTCAAGAAGAGTGGCTGTTGTAACCTGGCCAGTTCAGAGTGCTCTGTGTGGTGGTGTCTTGGTTTGAGTAAGTGTGCTGCGGTGCTGTAATAAGGGTTGCCTAGCCAAGCGTAAGTGTCAGAGTGGAGATGCCTGGCTCATTAGGTTCTATGGCAGGATAATATATGAACAGAGCCTATGAGTGTTCGCACAGGTGAAGCGGGGGGATGAGAAGCAGCAGCCATTGTTCTAATGCTGATTTTTGCCATAGTAACAGTGGGATAGATAAGGAGCTTGCCATTGGTTTAATTGAACGGTATGGGTCTTCATACAAAGCACATTACAGGGAAGTCTGGGGACGGACGGCATTGTCTAGGAAGGAAGACCTCTCCTAATTATAAAGGTAATACAGTAGCTAAGTGGCAAGTACCCATGCTTCTCAACAAGAAGGTTCCGGGTTTGACCCCCCAGGGCCGACCCATGTATTTCTGTGTGGATTGTGCATATTTTTTTATGGGTAGGTATCTTCCGGGCCTCTGGTTTCTCCCATCAAACGTGCAGAATTGGTAAAATCCTCCAGATGACCAAACCTATATAGCTCTAAATCTGGAGATGGGCCTTAACCTTAAACTTGCATCATTAAGAGTGACTGCAACAATTATGAATTAAATAGCCATTTGGGAGTACATTTTATTGGTATTTTTGTTTCGATTTAATGTATTTCTTGCCCAATTTATGGTCAAAATCTAAATTTGGAGTTGTTATATTGAATAAAATAATATGGTTTTAGCCTTATCTGAGTAGACCACAGTCGGTGAGATGTTTTAGGTAATGACAGAATAAATGTTCCGTCTAATCTATTATCTGCTCATTTGTGTTTGTTTATAGTATTTTCCAAGGGATTTTTGGACTCCTTGGCCAAAATACGCCCCTTGTCTTCTGATGCAAATCCGACAATGAAATTACCCTTTTATTCCTAAATTAATTAATGTATTGGTTTATTAAATTGATTTAATTTTGATGCTTGTTTTTCTGCTCTGGGTACTCGATTGACAGGTTGCCAGTCATGCTAAGATCCCATATCCCATCGGTGGCGTCACGCAGCAGCACGTTGCTAATTGAGTTGAATGCGAGGCTTGTCTCTCCTCAGTGAATCCATCTGTTGCCGTCTTGTCGTGGGTTTGTTCTCACTTGACGGATTCCGAGTGCTTTCTTTGTGTGTTTAACCGAGCGCTCCTGCAAAGGTGTGCTATGTGTTTTTATATCAAATGGGTGGCTGCCTTGGGGCTTGTTTAGTGTGTGATATTTGCTTTGCCCGCTGTACTGTCCCAGGGAGGAGCCTTCACAACAGAACACCTCTGTTTGCCACACCATTATTTACAGTCAAACAAAACCTCTCTGAGGATATGTCAGTGGACATGCGTGGCTACCATACCTAATGATCTGCAATCAAATACAATTACGCAATTTTGGATATATTTTTGGCACTGTAGTCAAATGTTGTTAATCCTCCTAAAAGGCAATGATGGACTATGGCATCAATTGAGGATTAATAATTAAAACAAATCCAGTTACTACCTAACCTTGCACAGCAAGATGGATTCTCGCTATATTTGTGAGTTCATAAACTCACGAGAATCCATCTTGGCATGCCCCCACCGGCGCGATAGTGCCCGACATGTGGTTGGCACACCAATCGCAGAGCAGCATTGAGGTTTGTGCGGAAGCCAAAGGCAAAGCACTCAAGCAAACCAAAACAAACATGGCGACACCGACAGACGAACTTCATTCTATTTTAGCGTCAATACGGACTATTCTGTTTGTGCAGAAGGTAAGTGCTTTGTGCATTTGTGACAGGGAAGATGTCTGTGCTTCTCTCTCGACTGGATGTAACAGGAGTTCGTCTTGTTCCGCTGTTGTTGATGCTTAAACCAATCACATTCAAATATTTGTCATGACGTTCCGCACTTTCCGATCTCTTTCAGGGAGAGCCGTCCCAGATTGATAATAACCTCACCCTCCCTCACCCTCTCTCACTCTCCCTCACTCTTCCTCACCTCTCTTACCTTCCCTCACCTCCCTCACCCTCCTTCACCTTCCCTCACTCCCTCTCACTCTCCCTCACTCCCCCTCACTCTTCCTCACCCTCCCTCAACTTCCCTCATCTTCCCTCACCTTCCCTCACCTCCCTCATCCTCCCTCACTCTCCCTCCCCTCCCTTACTTTCTTTTACCTCCCTCACTATCCCTCTCCCTCCCTCACCCTCCTTCACCTTCCCTCACCCCCCCCTCACTCTCCCTCACTCTCCCTCTCTCTCCCTCACCCTCCCTCACCTTCCCTCACCTCCTTCATCCTCCCTCACATGTTCCTCACCTCCTTTACCTTCCCTCACCTCCCTTACCCTCCTTTACTTTCCCTCACCCCCCACTTTCCCTCACTCTCCCTCACCCCCGCCTTACTCTCCCTCACCTTCCCTCATCTTCCGTCACCTTCCCTCACCTCCCTCATCCTCCCTCACTCTCCCTCACCTCCCTTACCTTCCCTCACCTCCCTCACCCTCCTTCACCCTCCTTCACCTTCCCTCACCCCCCCTCACTTTCCCTCACCCCCCCTCACTCTCCTTCACTCTCCCTCATCCTCCCTCACCTTCCCTCACCTCCCACATCCTCCCTCACTCTCCCTCACCACCCTTACCTTCCCTCATGTCCCTCACTATCCCTCACCCTCCCTCACCCTCTCTTACGCTCTGTCACTCTCCCTCACTCTCCCTCACTCGGATGTGCTCTGCTCACTCAAAGTTTCAGAGATAGAAGTCAGCATGTCTGTATATGTGTGTGTAATGGCACTTCACACAGCGCAGAACGTCCTCTCTTTGATATGAAGAAAGTGGTGGTGCTGTTTGAATGAGCAGGTATGAGATGCTTCTGTCTCTGAGCTCTGGGAGGGGAAAGACTTCGAAGGCCTTGACTGTTTGTTTGTGAGAGCTAAATTTATACAACACAATGAGCAACTGCCTTATCATCAGCGCCTTTCACGCTCTTGTGAACTTTAGTTTATCTAATACTTTCACAGATATCCATCTAACTGGAAGATGACTTTTTGTTTGTATGTTTGTCTTCCTTCCCTTGCCTTTTTCTGAACGTGCTCAACTCCCTGGGATATATTACTGATGACTATAAGAGTAATCCTTCAAGACTTAGGGAAAAGGCAGGTTTTAGTTATATAGTGTACAACAACAATTATGTCTATTAGGTAAATTGTGCTGATTTGAAGAAAAATGCTTTTTTTAAATTTAAGTTTTGGTATGACATTTACATTTGTATGTGAGCTTTCAGTCACCAAACATTGTGATTTTGCCTTATCACCACCCCTCCTCTCTTGACATTGTTGTTTCCTGCTTACCTTTACTTGCCACCAACCCCCTCCTCTGAACACAAGTGATGTTTTTCTTACATATTCATCTCTCATTTCAGGAGAGTTCACTGCTTCTGCTGCAGCCTCTTTTTCTTTTCTTTTTCTCTGAAAGGCTGCCTCGAAGGATTCATATCACTGGTTTTGCTCGGGCTCTGGTCTGTCCACCAAACAGAGAACACCCCCCTCCCCTCCTCCACCACCACCTCCACCTCCAGATCCATCAGACAGCAGCAGGCAGCCTCACTGACTCCTGGCTCATTTCTCATAAATTAGTCTTACCTCGCGCACACTTCTTTCTCTTTTGTTTCGTGCGCCGGCTCTTTCCATTCTCCCCATGCCCCCTTCGCCCGCCTCCAGTCTCTCCCTGGTCCTCACATTTCATTTTTCTTCCTACAAATGCCACACAGCAGTCCCTTAAGAAATGTCATTTCTGTCTTCTCCTTTTGTTCTGTAATTTCTCTATGTCCCTCCTTTTCTCCTGGGATTTCATTTCTGGTGTCCACGGCTCCCTCATATCTGTCTCACTGTCTCCTCGGCACTGTCTGTCTCTCTGTCTTTGTCTCTTGCACTCGTTCACTCTATCCCTCTCTCTCTCTCTCTCTCTCTCTTGTGCGTGTCTCCTCACCTCCACATACACCTACAGTGCAGCGAGTGGGAGTTTGACATGCCATGTTGAAATCCATTGTAGCTCATGACAGGGACAAATCTTTTATTTATGAAGGCATGAGGATGACAAAAAGGCAAGACATCTTCTTTTAATCATTTGTACTCCACAAAAGGTTGGGTGTCTGAGATTCATGAGATATTTGGATAATTGGGTGCACTTTTATTATTGGCTCATGTTCATTAACAATCCAGGATATTTAAAATAATTTGTATGTTTTTCATACATTTCTAGAGGACTGAAGGAGGATAATCTAGATCAAAGTTGTCTCAGGTAAGTTCCCAAGTTCAAGGTTCAGGGTTCAACACGAATGTGTTTTCAATATTAATTGTCTCTAAGGATATATGCAAACCAGCGACTTTGACTCATATCTTTTATACTGTATAACAATTGAAAATCTAATCTTCAATTCCAGGGTTTCCTTCTTGGTTTGTATTGTTTTGGTGAGGGGCAAATCTGCACACACTGCTCCCATGTGGTCCCCAACCCAATTTGTTAGAGCTCTGACAAGAGCCCGTCTGGGCTATGAGAGCACACAAGTCTCAGTGCTTAGCTTAAAACACATTTGCTACTTGTGTAGAAGAGCAAATATATTTAGTTTAGGTTGTCCGGTACAGGACACATACAACATGTTTGGTAAAGTTACATCTTATTCCCTCATTCAGAGTCTTCAAAGTACACAACTCCACTTCTTAAGCCTGTTGTCTGTGTTTCCTTCAGACCAGAAGTGATTCTGCCCCGCTGACAAGATTTCACTGGAGAACACTTCTCTGGCGTGTAGGCTTGCAGGCACTTGTGTTCTATCAAAATGCTAATAATATCATCTGCAATATCCAGGACAATATTATTGTAGTGCTAATTGGTGGAAAAAAATGTTGATGGGAGCACCTGCCCACCCCACTACCCAATTATTTTTAATTACACTGGCTGTAATAAAAGGGAACAAATTGTGTAACGATGAGTGTTTCTTGGGCGAGGTGACAGTTGTGTTCATCTCGGCTTTAGCGTGTGCAGCTCATTTAGATGGCAAGGAGTCACTCTGAGGGTTCTGCCCCCTCAGGAGAAAAACTTTTCTCCTCTAGGTTTTATGCTGCATGATTTATTCATAGCGCCACATGTCTGTGGAAGTGGTCCTGGGCTGCTTCACATGTGCCGATATGTGTTGGCCCACACCTCCTTTTCACGCTCCACAAGTTCCCTCGTCATACATGTGCGAGATGGGGATGGATTCAGATGGAGGGATGAATGCAAGTCAGACCAAAACTAAAATTGCTCTAGTAAGGGATCAAAATAAGTAAATATTACTTATTTTAACACAATCCCTGTCTCCCATATTGCCAAATGAACTTTTGTGTAGCACTGGCTTGTGAGAAGGGTAATTAATGGTTTCTTTTGGGGAGTACTTTCCTTGTATGTGTCAGTTTTTCTGGCTGCCTTCAAAGTGATAATGCTCCCCGGCTGTTGCCCCCGGGGACTGCTCCATCTTATTAACTTGTCTGAGGAGACAGGCCGGAGCTGTGCTGCTGCTTTAAAGCCTTGAGGGACGGAGCAGGGCACTAAGTCCTCCCCTGTCTTCTTCTGCTGCCCCAAACATCACTTCTCTCTGTGTGCCGTTGGACCCACTCGCGCACCAACTGGCAGATCATCTGACACAAAAAGGGAATAGTTTAGAGCGCAGGGACTGTGATAAAATATAATCACTTATTCAGCATGGCAGATCTCGCTGCGAGAGCGTTTGGCTTCACCAGTTCACTAATGTGAGTTAAAGAGAGCGGATTCTGTTAAAGAAAGCTCCTAAGAAACTAGGATCAGAGAGATTTTGTCAGGTTTGTGGTTCAGCTCACTGGCCCACTGTCCTCTATAATAATAAAGATACCATACAGTGTGTCCTCACACTA
>KN476055.1:0-15866 GCA_000787095.1 Periophthalmodon schlosseri
AGATCGCGGATAGAAGCGGCCAAAATGGGTTTCCCCCGCTGGGTGGCTGGGCGCACCCTTAGAGATAGGGTGAGGAGCTCTGTCACACGGGAGGAGCTCGGAGTAGAGCCGCTACTCCTTCACGTCGAGAGGAGCCAGCTGAGGTGGCTCGGGCATCTGTTCCAGATGCCCCCTGGACGCCTCCCACCGGGAGGAGGCCGTGGGGAAGACCCAGGACACGCTGGAGGGACTACGTCTCTCGGCTGGCCTGGGAACGGCTTGGGGTCCCACCGGAGGAGCTGGAGGACGTGTCTGGGGTGAGGGAAGTCCCTGCTTAGACTGCTGCCCCCGTGACCCGGCCCCGGATAAGCGGAAGAAAATGGATGGATGGATGGATAAAATATGTAGATAGTATACAATGTCAAAATAGTCATTTGCATTAATCTGAGTAAATGACTGTACCTGTGAGGCCACGACTTAAAGACTTCTTCATCCGTTGCTTTTCCAGCTTGCTTCCTGCCAGGCTGACGAGCTGGGCCCAGACTGACAACATGGGGTCAGTGAAGGGTAGGTTATGGGCACTGAATGGCACTGCTGGCAACTTTATGAAAAGGAAAGAATAACTGCAGGGTTTTAAATGACAACACTCTAAACACATTTACTTGATTGACTTGCTGATTTTGATGTTGTGCAGAATAATGGACCTTGTTTAGTATAAATGATCATGTTCAATATTTATGGGGTTTCCTTTTGGATATTTTGTTAGAAAAAAACAGACATTCATATTTTGTTCACCTCAGTACAGATTACTGTACTGAGAGGTGAATGTGTGAATAGGACATAGGGTAAATGGTTTTAAACTTCTTTTAAAAATCCTTTTCTGAGTGACTGATTTATCTATATGCATCCAAGCCATTTTATTTATTTAGTTAGTTCGTTCATTATTTTTCCCACTTACTGGTTTGAGGTGGCTGAGTAAGCACACTCTGCACGTCCTCATCTCATGAAACTGGACAGTGATTCGTCCTTTTGGAGTGATTCGAGTGACTGTGCCCTCTCCGTATTCTTCATGAACCACCTGTCCTCCAAGCCTCAACCGACCGTCTATTCCCCCAATCACAGACAGGACGGCCATCAAACTGCCCACTCTGGGACCCTCCGAATCAGGGAAGTACTCCTCAAGGAAACACTATGAAAAATAAAGAATATTCATATCAATTAGGGCAAATAATCACAGGGTACCTAATGCAAGATTATATCACGCATAATAATCCCACACGATAATATGGAGCTCATAATGTGTATTTTGTATTTCTAACACTTACGGCTTCAGACTGGCATCCTGTCATCACATCTCCAATAGCACTAAGCTGGTTGTTGATGTACTCATTGATGAGGCTGTTCCATTGGCTGAGGGAGTGTAAAGTGCGCAGAACAGCAACAATCTCCTCGGCCAGAGTACTGCTGTGAGTGGCTGTCAGAGAGGCCTGGGGGCGGGACTTCCTCCTCCGGAGAGATCCATCTGTTTGGAGGACAAGTTTGTAGAGACAGAACAAAGTTGATGATGATTGAAATTATTGATGCACATTATTTAAGGATTTTGTAGGTTTTGTTTAGATATTAAATACGAATTAAAATGCCTATTATGGCTCAAAATTTGACAATAGTTATCACACATGGCAACAAAGTTACGTGTCTCATTCATGCAAAGTCCATTTCACTACCTATTTCATTGTGCATCCAAAGAAACCTACCTCTGAGCAGTGGCAAATCTGAGGAACAGGTGCTTAGTAAGCTCCCGAGAAAGTTAAACAACTTCTCCACCAGGAATTTCATGTCCTGAGAGCGCTCCATCTTGTCCCATGAAGGCAAGACTGCCTGCAGGAGGCGCAATGCCAGGATCTAAAAATACCAGGACACACAATTGAATACGCTTTACAATAAAAACTGATTTGCAGTAAAGTGCATATTTTCACACAGAGCATGCACAGCACTGACTGTACAACAGTGAAGAGAGCAGTGCATTTTAGATCCATGAGTGAGTTTAGGAAGCAACGTTTAGTTGCCTGCGAGAGCATGGAGGACCACGATGATGAAAACAAACCAGTTTAATAAAAGACCACGATGAGAGGCAAAGACATGGAGGATAAAGTGAATGGCACATGGAGCTAGGGCTGCAAAATGACTCAACCTCAGTGCTGCAGACAGAGCACAGAGCTCAAAGCACAACACAGCAGGATAAACACATCTAGATGTTAAAGTTTTATGTCCCATCACTTCAGCTAAGATAAGAGTTTCTATGAATTAATTTAATAGAAAATAACAAACTGTAGTTCACATTTAGTGTGGCCTGTTTACAATGCAGTCTGTTAACAAGTAAATTGGTAATAAATATCCTAGGGACATTTTGATCTGGTCTATCTATCATATAAGTGAAATGTTTTTGTTTTGGGGACATATTGATTAATTAAAAATAATTGTTATTTCAGGCAGAAAAATTACTACTACTGTTTTAACTATGAATAATAACTTTAAAACATATTAGTTTTGTTTTTTTAAGGATACTTTATGGAAGGTAAAAAATAAATAAATTACTTGATTACTCTAATAAAATAATCGATAGATTACTCGATTACTAAAATAATCGATAGCTGCAGCCCAAATACAAAGCTTTATAACATTTATATGACCAGATTTAGAATCAGAAAACCACCATAAACGCACCTGTCTTTGCAGTGTAACAGCATTGAAAGACTGGTGACCCTCCACTATCCGGATGAGCAGGCTGATCCATGCAGATGTGCTTAGCGTGCTGCACATCTGGGGCATGAGTGCGATGGAGCGAATGAAGCCCAGAGTGCACCAGCTCCTGTGTTGCTCCCGGGACACCAGTCTGTGGGAGTGACAGCCTGAAAACACAAGACAATTATGGGTAACACTCTTTTCCTCATACACTTACAGTATGTAGCATAGCATCAAAAATTAGTTAGTTACTGTATTACTATATACAAGACACATAAAACAGATGCATGCAATTATGATCTTATCTCATCTACCAGTGAGATTCCAGTCTTTATTATTCACTGACTATCTAATAAAGATATTCAATCAAGGGACAAATAATGCTTAAACTAAACAAAATTGGCCTGTGACTCATCTTCTAATTAAGAAGTCATAGATATGAAAAAATAAAAGAAACCATACTGACTAATGTACAGTAAAAATCACCTGATTTGTCATTGGCTCCACTCTCCACAAGCGACCTCAGAAGTCCACACAGCGTCCGGGTGGCATCGGTCTGTAACACCTCCGCGTGGACACCAGCCGACAGGGACAGCATCTTCAGCAGGTTCACGGTGCTCGTCAACATCATGGCCGTCGGATGGGTGCTCTTCTCAATCAGTTCTCCATCTAAAATAGACAAAACACCATCATTTTTAAATCTATATCGACACGCACAAAATTGTCAAAATATTATTGTTTTCCTTTTAAAAAATAAGATTTGTCAATGAAGCCCAAGAGAAAAAAGATTTTGGTGCCATTATATTGCAGTTTTAAGCAAAATTTTGGCTTTATCCATATTATTATCAACTTACCAACGTCATCCTCTGTGTCAGAGTCCTCAGCAGTGGGTTGAGCAGCTGGAGGTGGTTCCGCGAGTTTCAGGTCGTATTTTCCCTCTTTGCCCATTCGGTACGAGTTTGTGCTGCTGGTGTCCCACTGTACTCGGATCCAACCATCCTCTCCCAGTTCCCCGATGACTCGACCCAGACCTGGAGCTGGTCCATCCTGGAGGAAAAACAGGCCAGGTCATATAGAGCATGAGAGCATATTTAGTCTGTCTCCCTTATCAACACTTAAAACGCTTTGCTCAGTCTTGGCCTAACATGTTAATCCAGGAAGCGCACTTTTGCATTTTAGTCCATACACCTTCACCAGACTCATATCGGATTATTTTAGTGCGCAAATTACATCTCAATTTTTCACTCGTCAGTTCAAAAGCAATGGGCAAAACAGGGAAAATGGTTATACTGCATGTACCTGGTCTCCCCACTTCCAGTCCACTCCCCTCATGACCCTGGTGCCGATCTTCATCATAGCAGCCAGCTCAGGCCCTGAAGCGGGCAGAGGCGTTGGGGCGGTCTCTTTCCTGGACTCCTCCAAAACTGTGGCTGAACCTCCATGGGCACACAGATTCATGTCCTCCTCAGTGCTATCTGTGCTTGGCCCTAGAATATACAGAAACAATAGGCATTAAATATTTATACACATATTTCCCACTAAATAAAGACTACCTATGCATCTATGTTTTACCTATCAGTCTGAGGATGCTCTGTGTTAAAGCCAGTACTCCTGAATTCAACAACAGACTGAGGCTATTGGACCCATGTTTGAGTGACAGCATATGGATCATAGCGAGGAGGAAACGCGCTTGAGGTATAGTGCCGAGGCTTGGTCCTGCAGGGTTTTCATTAGTGATGGTTTGCAGAGGAACAGGCTGGACCCCTACAAGGAAATATAGACAATACACTCAATACACTGTAAGGTAAAAAGATTATATGACATTTCCTGGACATTTACCATGCTCCTTGAAGCGTGCACTGGCTTCTAGAAGGATGTTGCGAACATTTTGAATGGCCCAAGAATACAGCTTTCCAAAGGTGACCTCTAAAAGCATGCGGTTGAATGGTGGGATCAGATCTACATCTTTTAGACAATCAAACAATGGCTCCCTGCAAAACAGAAACATTACATTTGAAATCTAATACATTTATTTTATTGTATTCATTGTTTTAAACATGACTGACCCAATGTTGGTCCCTTCTGGTATGATCCTTTGCCAGCCACAGAGCATTGCATATTGTACAGAAGGCAGCAGAAAGCTTTTAGACGCCAACTTCAACATTGTGTCAATCCCCTCGAGTCTCACCTCAGCCCTTTCCAACTGAAAAAACCCCAGCAACTTTCAATTCATGAACTAAGCCAAAATTGACAATGACAAGACAATGTTATGTTTAAATACCTGCTTCAGAAGACATTTCCTCATCTTTTCAACATCTAGAGGCTCTTCTTTCAGTGCAAACTCTACGATTGTTCCCATCAAACTGGACTGAGAGCAGAAACCATGGACACTGTGTTTGAGCCAGCGGTATTTCTGCACATTGGCCACAGTGTTGAGGAGCGGCTGCCACTTGTCCTGCTGCAAATTAGAGATAATAAATAAAACAAGAGCATATCATCAACATACCCACTTTGGAAAGAAAGTTATTAATTATAAACACAGTAGTTTTCAAAATAATAATAAGCATGAATAGATACAATAAAATCAATAAAAAAGAAAATATACCCTAACCCTAGTTGTCTTGCTGGTAGGAGATTTCCTGTCAGCTGGTGGAGGGGTCAAATTTACATTAAGCTCCTCCTCATTGGTCCCTTCATTCTCCATCTTTGGCTCTTCAATGTCAGCAGATTCTGACTTTTTAGGCACTGAAAAAAGAAATATGTGAAATGTTACCTTAAATATACTTTTATAGTACCAAATACATTTTACTTTAGAATTTCCCTTACCTCTTTTTTTCCGCCTGTCTCTAATGAGTTTCTGGGCAATCCTCCTCCATCGTGGCTGGGAGCTCAGGAGCTTCAGTTTGGAGACAATGGACAGATCGTTGCTCACGGCAGGACGGAGCTCATTAAAGAGAAACCGAAGTCTCTCAATCACTGGAGCACACACTTCCTTGTAGGAGCGCCCCTGTTCCTGATGTGTCTGAAATAAGTCCAGAAATAACTGAGTTGTAGCTTTTAATAAAGAACATATTAGATTAATTGTAATTGGATCAAAATTGCAATTTGAATTTGATTATGTCTTCTTCTGGATATAAAAAAAACCCAAAAACAAACAAACAAAGAAAAAAACATAAATCACAAATCAAATCGCAAAGGTTCAGCCCTAACCTATGCTCTTTTTTATTTAAGAAGAAAAATGATTATGCCTTACCTTGATTAAAGAGCACTTGGCCTGGTAGACCATTCGGCACACTTCTATCACAGATTTAGGGAGAGATCTTTGTTTCCCCTGGTCCACACCCAAGGCACATTGACTAACAAGTGAGAGAGCAACATGGCCTACAAAAGATACAGTAAAATGTTTAAACAAATACACTGAACCATCAGTAATTAGAGTAGACCTTTACAAAAACAATCTCTCCCCTGGTTTAATTACATAGTTAATCTCTTCTAAAAGAAATCTACAATAAAACAAAAAGTCATAAAAGTCAAGTTTTATTTTACTGCATTTCACTCATCATTAACCTACAATAACAGATAAACCTAAAACCATCCATTTGTAAGCATAGTCCAAGACAAAGCGGTTGTGAAAATTACAAAATAGGCTATATCAAGAACTACCTACAAATCCATGACATTGACCAAACAATATTTACACGATAATTATTTGTTTTGAAAAACATAATGAGCTGTGTTAGATCATATCCAATCAATGCTAGTAGCTAGTAGTTACCCAAATCTTGATGCTTGAGCAGGCAGCAGAGCAACAGCCGTCCGACCTCTTCCACTGGATGCTCCGGAGGGAATGTGATGGGTGTAATCAGGTGGTATTGTTTACAGCATCGCTCTATTTGGCACAGAAAGTCCTAAAATACAACAGATAGATAATAGTGTAATATGTATTTGTTATAGTTGTTTCCTTTTTGCATTGACATCATCTAGTTCATTTTTTTCCATTTTAACTGGCCTACATGTTACACGTACATGCAATAAGCAAATATAATGATTTTTTTCTACCTTGACAGAGTGGTCTTGAATGTTGTTGTCGGCAATAGCTTGTAGAAATGGCTGCGCATGATCACTAAGTGTAATCCTCCTGGAGTAAAGCTTAGCCTTATCTGGAGTTGTAGTTCCCAAAGAGCTACAGTGGTCTTCATCTTTCTCTTCATTGTAGTTATAGTGAATCTGACTGGTCTGGAGCCCCCCGGAAAATATAGAGGACTGAAGCCAAGCTGCGGAGACAACATTAAAATTATCATTATAGCATACCAACTTTATTTATAAAGCACAGTTAAATAGTTAAATACATTAATTAATATGTGTCCAGCATGTTTTTTGATAAAGTGGGAAAAACAAATGATTTTGCATTAGTCTTCTTTCACTAAAAGTACTCCTACCCTTGCCTGTAGTGTGATCAATAAGTTACATATTCCAGGCTTAAGCTTAAGAGGAACATGTTCATCTTGATTGCACTGCACAGGAAAAGGAACATTTAGGTATAAGAGTTTATAGTACAATAAATTGTAATAGTCTTCAGCAGATTTAATGTGAGACATTTGATGCTACTATGTCACAATAACGTGTTTACTGTTATGTAGACCGAATAGTAATCAGTCAGTTGCAAAACAGACACATACATTGAGAACATGTACCAAAAGTGTATAAATAAATGTCAAACTCACTGGCACACTCGATCTCCATAGGAGATAGAGGAGTGCTCTTGGCCAGGTATGAAGCATGAAGACCCAAGAGGAGACCAAGGTTTCTCTCAGTGTCGATCAGCGGAGAGGACAAACTACTAAGATCTGGTGTGGTCACCGTTTCCTGATTAGGCTGAGAACAAACAACACATACTCTTACAATGAAGCTATAGTTAGTTACTATACTATATGACGAGTATAGTGCATGTTCCATGTTATTCTGTTTCAAATTCACTATCTGCCACAAAACACCAACATGAGCTGTTCCTCTGATATTCATTCGTACTCCTACCCATCCCCATCATTAACAACCATAACCTCTTCAGATCTTTTACTATATGCCATGGTATGAAATGCAATATAATAGTTATTACCTCCATATAATGGCCAACGCAGAAAGCCTGCATAGACTCTCTGGTGTCTTCAAACTGCAAGGCTGCCTCCAAGGCAACCACAGGGTCCTCTCCAGCAAACTGGGCTGTAAAAAACAACATTATCTTTTCAATATTTAGTATTTTACCTATAAAAAAAGATTTGACCAAAACATTTAAAAAATATTGGTAGGTTTACCTAAAATACTGTTCCCACTTAATGACTGTGACTGAGCCTGGAAGTCCTTGATGTCATAAACTTTTCCATCAATAACTGTCCAAAAGCCTCCATCTTTGTTGTGATTTTCCAGATCAGCTTTACGGATAAGAGACACTTCCTCATTGTTCTTGCAGCTCTGCCCAGTGAAGAAAGATCCTGCAAAAAATAATAAGTACATAATAAGTAGGCTATATGTGTGTCCATTGAATGTACTATAATGCCTCTTTAAGCCAAACCAAAAAGGTAGCCAACAACACTACCAATTTAATCTGTATCCCCTCTTCTTCTTCTTCATCTTCTTTTTGCTCTTCTGTTTTATTATTTATTACACAATTATCTTTGTGGTTGCGTCTGATATTGCCCTAATCTAGACAAAGAGTTGACAAATTATGGCTATACCCATAATGCCAGGCCAGGCCAGGTCCTCATTATCGTCTCTCTCGTGTCCAGGGGCTAAATGATTGAAGCGGTCGAGATGTTCCAAAAGTCCAGCTAGAAGCGGAATTGACCCAGTCTCCTGCATCAGACCTGCATCAATGGTGAGGAGCAGGATAATGGAGACCACCAATTCAGGCAACAGAACTCCTAATACAGAGGAAACAAAAATTAGCACACATATTGCAAAGGATTTGATTATTATTGTAGTCAAAGTGGGGACCTATGTTTTGCCCTTGGGCCGCATTGTCTCACAATTATTTGTTTTGGTTTTAATTAGTTGTGACTTACCCGTTAGATCCCCTTCAATGACCCGCGACACCTCAGCAAAGTGTCTGCGACCAGTGGAGGCTATACTTGTGGCAACTGGAAGTATGTCTCCAATGTGAGTGCACAAAAGAGCTATGTACTTCTTCAACAGCGACCCAACACCTAAAAGCTCTGGATCTGGAAAAACAAATAAAAAGCTGGAAATGCAACCTTGAACCGGGTCATGATCTTAACCTTAATGCATTAAACTCAATAAAGAAGGCACACTGAACTGTGTGTGAATTGGCAATCTCTAATAACATCCAATTACATTGTACTTCTGGTTGGAGTTAAATTTGGTTAAATCATGTCATTACAGGTAGTTGCATAGTGCGTTACATTGTACTTGATGATATGTGCAATGTATTAAGTATTTGAGTAGAAAGCTTCACTTACTGTATCCATTCACATGCTCTGTACCATTGACCCCAAGGTACAGCTTGCTAACCAGAAGCCTCTGAAATCGTAATAGCAGGTCTAGAGAGGCTGACCGCTCTTTGCTGACGTGCTCCGCCTCCAGGTAGTTGGAAATACGACGAGCAACATCTTTTAACCTCGCAATTGTTTGAGAGGCAATGTTCCTTCAAAAATATAATATAATATAAAGTAGTAGTAGTAATACATGTACAAGAACACATGGAACTATGCTTTACAGCAGAAGACGCAAGTGGAGTATACCTCAACAGCTGCTGAACTAGCTGTACTAAGGGCAGGCTCTGTTTTCCTGCCGACTCGTAGATCCCAGTGTTAATTAGGTCTTTGTCCAACATGGTGCGACAGCGGTGCATGGAGGATGCATTGGCCTCTTGTTCATCAATCTCCTTTTCCTTCTGAGCCTCCTTTTTGGCTTCAATATCCTGTTATGAACAAGGCCTTAGTATGTTATCACAGTTACATTAAGCCAAAGTATATAAATGAACACCAAATGATGCTAACCTGTATCTCAGCAGTGATGGCAGCGTTCAGTGCTGACTCCAAACCTCCATCAGCCATTAGACTGCTAACTAACAGGTCAATCATGAACCTCCGCCCTGGGCTCACACTCATCTCATTACCAGATGCTGAAAAAAAAACAAAACAAAAAACAAAAAAAAAAACAATTCAAACTTTAGTGAGCATCAAACTATTCTTAGAAATGAACAGACCATGAAATACAAATCTCAAGGTGTCAGGAGTACTTTATAAACCCTAAATATTACATGACATAAGACCTTTTCTCCATTCGAGCACAAGTGTATTGAAGACTCACCAGCATTAGGCAGGAGTGAGGACAAGGCCCTGGCCCTCTCCTCTGCAGTGGGCAGCAGGACTGACCAGCCGCTCTGAAGCACAGCCTGAGCCGCTGCCTGGACCGTGATGAGGACTCCTGCGTTACTCGCCAAAACCACAATCGTCTGTTTGAGGTTATTGAGGAGAGTGCTGCCCAGTCCAAGTCCCAGCTCCTCTGGGTCTACCTGGTTACTTATGGCTGCATGGAGCTGGAAAAAAAAATTATGTACAATTAAAAATATTGCCGTTACTTTTACGACCTAAATTACTGCAATTATTATGCAAAAATATGACTTTACTCTTTTAATACAGTAAATACAGGGTAAATAATGTTATTCAGATTTTTTTCCTCAATTAGAATATTCATCAATTCATCTTTCAGAAACAGATGTCAGGTTGGAACACTGTGGCAGTTCACAACGGCCCCTGTCCCCCATTCCGCTTCCCCCCACTCATTTTGGTTTTAATATGATTTTATATTTACAAATAAACCAGCTGACTTTGACAAAGTAGCATAGAGAAAACAAAACAGCCATTACCTGTAGCCGGAGCAGGTTGAGCGTGGCCACCACCATACACTCCTTCTCCTGTGGGGGGGGCCAGTCCGAGCTGCCATCCATGCCCTCGCTCACCTGCCGCAGCAGTAGGTCCAGCTGTTCGAACGTCATTGGACACACATCCACCACAAAGGGGACGCGTAGCCCCACAGACCACTCTGAGCAGGATGACCACGCAAAACTCTGCACACAGGAATATAAAAGTAATTTTCTTCTTCTGAAAGAACTTGTTGGATGAAGTCTAGTCTAGTCACCTGTCCTGGACCACAGGAGATGCCCACAATGTGTTTGGAGTTCAGCCCTGGTAGAGCTTTTGGTTGTTTCTTGTTGGAAAGTGTGTCAAAGTGCTGTAGTTTGTCATTACTGCCCCAACTGTGGACATCTCCATCTTCAGTGAGGGCCAAGCAGTGTGTGGAGCCCACTGCAATGTCTACAACCTTCTTTCCTAAAATAATAAATCATAAATGAAAATAATAATCCACCATCCATTACTTATTTTAATGAATATACTGCATAATACAGTGTAAAAATACGTTTTTTGAAAAAGTTAATGTTGTCTACCAGTTGTATTGGATAGCAGACTCACCCTGCAAACTGTCAAGGAATTTGGGGTATCGCACATGTTCATCTGTCCCGTGTCCAAGGCGCTGGTTGTCTCCTTTGCCCCAAGTGTAAACCTGTCCATCTTTAGTCAGGGCCACAGAGAACTGGCTCCCACAACAGACCTTCACGATGTCCAAATCCTGCAGCTTCTCCACCAGTTTGGGAGTCTTACAACCGTCACTGCCTCCTCTGCCCAGTTTACCATAGTCTCCATCACCCCACGACCAAACCTGACCTGAAATAGAGTTTTAAATATACATTTACTGGCATTAAAACATTGATGCAAAAAGTAAAAAAAAACATCCAAACTTCCAAACCATTTTCCGTAACAGCTAAAGTCTGGGCATCTCCACTTCCACATGCTACGTCCACCACCTTAAGTCCCTTCAGTGCAGTCACCAACAGCGGCGTGGTTTGGTCCTCACTGGAGCCTATCAAACAATCATTCAGATTTACTCAAAATTGTATAGCTTGATTATTTTTTTTTAAAACAAGCATTTTAAAAGCAATGTATTAAAAAGGAATAGATTACCATGCCCCAGTCGTCCGTAGTTGCCTCTGCCCCAGGTGTAGAGCTCTCCATCGGCTGTAACCGCGGCACTGTAAGTGCTGCCACATGCCACATGCACCACATGTTTCCCCACTTGCTTCCCATTGAAGGCTGCAATCATTGTAGGCTCCTCTAAGTATCTAAATAAAATGATAAGAATAGATTGTATGTTGTGTATAAATTATGTGACATAGAACATCTGTAATTATATTTGACTGTTTATATTTCATCATGCATACAAAAAAATAATCTCTTACGTGGTGTCTCCATGTCCCAGTCTTCCACCGTCTCCACAGCCCCAGGAAAACACTTCTCCATTGGACGACAAGGCCATGAAATGCTGCCCATCCGGATGAGCTGCCAGTTTGGTGATTTTTCTGGAGCTCAGTGCATGGATCAGCATTGGAGCCTGCAAAAAAAAAAAAAAAAAACAGTTAAGTGCTTAGGGATTTCAGGATTAAAAGATGTTACATTGCACAATCAAAATACATATTATGAAAAAAAGCAAAAGAAAATGTATAGATACATTTTACAGTTGACAAAAGTCATGTGGATTTATTCACAAATACAATATTTCATTTTAATAGGAAAACCCGAAATGTCGTACTGACCAAAGTTGTGCTTTTGTAGTTTTGAGAGTACACAGCCCCAGTGCTCGACAGGATGAGGAAGCATTTTTCTGAGCAGACGATTTGCGCCACTCCGAGGTTAGACAGGGCTTTACACTGAATGGGTCCACTCACATTGGCATACAACTTCCAGCCCAGGAGACCCCAGGCAATCACCTCCTGCAGTGTGCCCTAAAATAAGGTGGAAAAACAAGCACATTGTTGAATTTTGAACAGAAATTATTTGGCAAAAGTCAGTATTTATTTTAGTCCTCAAACTTTAACATAAAATATCACAGCCACTTCAAATTCAATCCAGCTCTGGAAGGGCATTGTACATGACCTAAAATGACCTAATCCGATAAGCCCAGGCAGCTGACTAGAGGAATCGTCACCTTGTGGGATGTCGGAGAGTTGCAGTGGGGAGGGCTACAAGGGGCGGCCAGGCGATCCAAATGGGCCATGATGACCACAGCCGTTTGTCGGAGGTCTATGGCCAAGTCATTGTCTTGAGGCAAGGTCAGGTACCGAAGGAAACTCTCATTTGGACTCAGAGGCGCAGTTAAAATCTGCAAGGCAATAAATAAAATGACTTAAGGTTAGGAATTAGGCTTTGAACATTACAGCTAACACCAGCTTCCTATTGTACTATTATGGCGCTATTATGACATAGTAATTGATCTTATCGATCAGTAAAGTTTTTCATATTCCTTCCCAAAACAGTACCCTCCATGTGTGAAGACCTGGGAATACATAGAAGTAAAATGTCTTTACCACCCGTGACGGGTTTCCTTTCATTACATTAATAAAAGCTGAATGCATAATTGTTCACCTCCGCCTCCTCCTCTGGTATGGCCTCCTCTTTGCTGCTGTGGATATTGTGGAAGCGCTGGAGCAGAGGGAGCAGGGGGGCGCTGGTCCCCTGTGTGGAGCGCTCGTTATCCATTTCTCTGGTGCCACTGTCCCAAAGACGTAGCAGCAGAAGTACAGCAGACAGCAGCTGACTGGAGGAGCAACCAGGACACAAACATGAGGGCTAAAGAAGGACAAAACTGAGCAAATACAGTAGTAATAGTGTTGTTACCTCAATGTTCCTCTCTGTACAGCCAGCTCCAACAGGATGGCCAGAGCGAGGTGCTGGTCCTGGAGGGGGATGTTGCCCTTTGTACTGGCGTTACCGTGCACATCACTGGAAAAGTTTATGAAATTCAAATCAAATATATTTTTCATAATTTCACAACTGACACCTATTCCTCCAAGTCTGTCAATATACATCAATTTTGCTTTTGGGGCATAAAATCAAGCTTGTTTAATTTTAGTCCCCCATGGTTTATATCTGCATTTTACCAGGTTCAAATCACTGAAAATAGGAGAGTGAAGTGAAAAACATACCTAAGAAACTTGGTGGCCCGTTCCACCACTTCAAGCCACACAGAGGAGACAGTGCCTTCGTCGAACAGAGTGGCTTCGGGAAGAGCCCGCAGCGCGTCCAGAGACTCCTGCAGCAGCTCACTACACAGGTCTGCATCGTCCCCTGCAGCAAGAGGCACACAAACACAAAACTTAGTGAGGTCGTAACAATATGGACAACACCTCTTCTAGTCTGAATGTTTTCAACCTGAAAAAGACTCATAAAAGAAGATTTACCCTAATATTGCATTATATTACCATTCCTGCAGATTTTAATATTGTTACAGCTTTAGTACACGTTATTAGTCCCATTTATATTTTGCTTCATGTAACTGAATTAAATGGTTAGCCTGTGCCAGGGCCTTGAGCAATAATTTTTAAAGGCCTTTATGGCAATATGGAAGGAATGTTACAGAGGTAGTCTTTTTGTGAGAACACAGAAGTCATTCATTGTTATTTCATAAGCTTTCACTAAGAGAAATGCCACTTTTCTAAAGAATGCATTACAGTTTTGGATGAATGCATTTATTGAGCCCGCAGACAGTAAAAGAACAAACCCTTGCTCTCAGTGTTCCTGGAAGTGCATTTCTGTTGCATATGAGGCTTAACTGTGTGTGTCTGCTCACGTTACAGGAGGATACAGGGAGAGAGCGCTTTGTTCAGCCCAGTCTCTGAAGAGGCTTAACATACCACTGTCTACAAACAAGCCGACACAACCTTTGCCACTTTCACTGCTAAAACACCAGTTTTGATTAAGTCCAAAACCCAATTCAAATCCCTAATCAAAACTTTCACTCCCTGTACTGAAATCTGACAATTAGTTAATTTAATTGTTCATTGCACTGAATCGCTGTATTGTGGTCACTTTTAGGGCACCTCAAATGAAAATGGTAATTATATAAGAAGTAGATCAAGTATGTATGTAGGGCTAGGAGATACAAAATGGTCATAAATTAAATATTACACTATATCTAACTGAAGAAAAACCCAGAGCAAATACACTCATTTATTTCAATGCACTTGTATGCATTAATATTAATAACTTACTTAACCCTGGCCATTCAAATTATTGATCTCCAGTCTGCTAATTGACAAAACATAAAAAGGATGTCCAAACCAAAGCAAAAGCATTACTAGTCTAAAGCCTGATTAGCATTTAAATTAGATGTTATATAAAAAATGTAGAGAGAATAAACATAGCCAGTGTTAGATCAGACAGAACAGCTCAAAATACTTCTTTCCTATCATTTAATTTCTTATTTTTTTGTCTAACGCCACCTATCAAAATTGGTAACTGTCAGAAGCAAAGAGGCAACACCCATGAGCAAGCAAAATAAATAAATGAAAAACTCAACTTGAAATTGAAACCAAGCAAAGAATATTTTTATTTCCATACCCCCAATATAGACATAATGCTAAATTAAGAATAGTGGTCAACAAACATTATAGCCACGCGGTTTATTGGGTAAGCATGTTATGCAATAGCCAGATGCCTGTATCCAAGTGGCCTATATTTCTGTCAGAGGCCGCTAAAACAACAAGTACAAACATTATTTGTTTAAGAAAAACAACCAGGAGAGTCAATACAATAATTTCACAAGGATATGGAAAACAAATTTAAACTGCTCTGTAAAAAAATTACAGAGTTAGATGTGGGTGTCAAAAAGTAAGTAAAAAGAACAAAAACTTGCTGTATTATCTTCCTGACTAAGATATTATAAAGTCATATTTCAGCAATCCTGTGGTTAATTCGATAAAACATAACTTGGTTCAATACTTGAACCATTTACAGCAAATGTCTAGTGGACTTCAAAACGTTTTGACAAAAAAAACTGATATGGCTTATAGTTAAATGGATATAGAAAGCTAGTTTAACCTGTCCAACAACGTGACTCAATTTTTTTTTAGCATATTAGGACAAATTCACCACATTGCAACACATAGGTTACTATGAGTTTGATGTCGTAATGCAGCAACTATCAGTGAAAATATAACTGTACATGACAGCAATGATCAGCATCTAAGGGTGAAGTGTCCCAGACTCACCCGATCTCCAGGCTCGACGCAGGAA